>CAJUYI010000039.1:458977-482203 GCA_910591695.1 Galerucella pusilla
TAGCGATTTGCGGAAAAATATATTACTACTCAGGTTTATTCGATAATCCTTATCACGGTCAGGTTTAAATATTCTATCAAATCCATTAGTGAAAATTAATTCAAAAACTAGTTCCTTCCGGCATAATAATTAAAGCTGGTAGGTACTATTGATAGTGTAATCTACAACTTACGACCAACAATAAAAAACCATAAAGAAATGTCAATAAAATTAACTTGTACACCTCAAAGATAAGCATATCACTTGATGACTAACATAGAAAGTTCCGAAAAAAGAAAATTTAAATTAAAAATAGTTTATGTAACATTACAATTTTCAGTCAGACCTGTCAAGAAAATAAGAAACAGGAACAGCAGCAGTAACAGAATATAATGGGAAACAGAGGAATTTTCTTTGTATTAAAGGCATAGGACTGATAAAAATAGGATAAAAAAACTCCTAAGGATTGTTACAGGGTATTTAACAGAACATGATTCAGTTGAATGAAAAATATCTCAGCTTCAGACACTGCGGCATGAGGACCAAGACCAGGAGAACATGATGAGCGGAAAAGTGGAATGAAAGAGTAGTTAATAATGATTCCGTTACTTAAAGAAAGGGAAACAATGTTTCTAACGAATGGAAAATATCAAATTTTGCAATTGTTTCATGGAAAAAGCAAGTGAAGTTGTGCTCTATTGGTACCTCAACCTCCTATGCTTATTGTGGATCCTCCTAGTGTTCTGACTACAGCCTATCCCTCAATCCGTTCCCGGTATTAACTCATACAGGTTCTTTGCTGGTTGGATGTACAAGTCTTCTGGGGTCTTCCATGCAGTTTCTGCCTCCTATGGTACAGCGACACGCAGTTGCATAATATTTACAGAGCTGTTTCGGTGTCCTTTTTGCATCTTCTGCATGTTAGGTCATACTGCCCTATTTTGTTCAGGTGCCCCTTTGTGGGAAAGTGTCCCGTAAGTAGCCCCGCTATGGTGCGTAGTATTGTTCTTGCTCATTGAAAGCAGCTCTTTCGCTACTTTTTCTGATGGTTCTTTTATGAACTTCTTCTCTTTTATGAACTTCTTTCCATTTGTTTGCCTCGCCGTATTCTTCCAGTGTTTATCGAGTTGTTCTTTCACCCACCCTTTTAACCATGACCTAGCGGAGCATCTGGGAATGCCCACAGCTGGTTCGGGCCCGTTCATCAGGGTTATTTTTTTACACAGTTTTCGATGAAAGGCTCATGAATCAGCTGTTTCGTTAGACCATTGGATGGGATTCTTTCCAAGTTTGTTATACAGGGTAGTATTTGAATTCTAGAGAGTTCTAGCCAATGCAATCCAAGTTGAATGAAATTTTTTTTTCTCTGATCGTGGGAAAAGTGACACTATTTTGACCTGTTTTCTATGCGCAAAGCTCAACATTCCAGAATAGTGGGCAGTTGCTAAGCAATTAGAAAATAACAGTGCGGTAATATTCTTACCGCACTGCTGTAGCGTGCGGTAATGTTACAAATGGATTATTACAATAAAATGAAACAAAGTATGGTTTTAATTTTTATATTGATAAAGTTGTTATAAAAGAAATAAAGGAAACATCTAATTAATAACGATATTCTTGAACACAAATTAATTGTTGTTAATATTTACATTTCTTGAACAGTTTGCTCAATTTGTAGATACAGTACTGGAGGGCTACAAGAATTTATATACCTTGCTGCATGGCTAATTTTTTGGGTTATCTCGTTTCGATCATTTTCATTTGAAGTCGAGGCAGGGGTGTTGAATATTTTATTAGCCACTTCTACTTCATTTTTAAGTGATTCGTCAATATATTCGATCAGAAAAAAATTATTTTACTTTTGTCATAAAAAAGTAATTTCCATGGTTACCACTTTTATATTTCAATATGAACATAGAGAAACCTACCTAAACTTCCTTGATTACTTATTGAATGAAATATTTTTTAATTAATTTCTTAAATATAAATCAACGATCGAAGAAAAAATAGTATGTATAATTCGTGTGAAAAGCATATTCCCAAACTCCTGTGTGGTGTCGTTTGGGAATATTATGCTTGTCCCACTAATTATTCAATAGGGTAAACCAGTGAAATACGCCCCACCGGGAAATACGCCCCAGTTCGAGTAACATAAATACTATCTGGCAGCCGGTACAGTAGCCACCAGTCACTGCTGTTGTTTACTTCTTTTTTATCGTAGTGCGCCAGAAATTTCGGCCATTTCGGCACTTTGTCACTCGAAAATATTTACATTTCTGTCGTTCAAGGTCCCAGTCCAGCTCCTAAAATTATAGGGTAAGTAATTATTTTGCAAATTTCAATTTGTTTCTCAATTTTTTTGTAATTTTTTTTTTTTTTTTATTCAAACTAACCCGCTTCCACTCGAGGTGATTAGCGGTGTAAAACAATGTACAATATTAAATTTTGTTCAGTAGATTAATGTCCTTTAAGAACCCCATTAGCTTTTCAACTGGGCAGTTTTCACCTAAGAGTAAGTTCAAATCTGAAGGTAGCCTATGTTTTAGCCGGTGTGTGTCATACTTGGTGCAATTAATCAAGACATGTTTCACTGTTAAATGTAATTTTGTTGAAACCATGTAATTTTGTTGAAACCAGGAGTAAATACCTTTTATAACCTATAAATTCCCGTTTGTTCGTTAAGTTTGCGCCTTGCCTTGACCTATTAGGTAGGTGGGGCGTTTTTCACCAGTGATTGTGAAAAACACCCCAGTAGTAACGGTATAAAACGCCCCATCAACTATTATAACTTTTAATGACACCTTGTCTTACTAGTCATTCGACGCAAGGTTTACAACCCTTGGATAGGTCCTTTTTTAAGCCACTCAAAACATATTTCTTCCAAGAGACTAAACATTGGAGGATACAAAATAAAAATAGAAAACTATCGAGAATAAACATTTCCAGATTAATTGGTAAGTAAAGCATTGGGTAAGGCAGCTACTGTGGGCAATGGTATAGCTGGTTTTAGAGCTTGTGGTATTCATCCATATAATCCTGAAGCAATTCCCGAACACTTCTTTTCTCTTTCTGATGCAAGTTTGTCAGCCAGTAATTCACATCAAGCTACTCCGTCCACTTCAAACAATCTTCCTACGTCTACCAGAGGATCAGATCCTGCTGAACCTTCAACTTCTGGTATTTCGGAACATAAAAAACCCTACATAAGAACAGAGAGCCTTCTTCCACCCCCTCCATACATTCAGAGAATTCAGATGTAGAAGAAACTCCTTCCAAATTTTTGAGAGAAGATAATCCCATTCCCTTGATCCCTCACCAAATTGGTAAAAGAAAACAAGCTATAGAGCTAACGTCTCCTGTAAATCCTGCCAAAAGGCAAGTTAATTTTCAGACAATAAGAAAGCCATCGCCGAGAAAAAAGAAATTAAGAAAAATGCTAAAATATCCAATTATAAAGTCAATAAATACAAAGTCAAATCTAAAAAATCTAAATCACGTATTTCAAGTTCTTCAAGCTCCGAAAGTGAACCCATTCTAAGCTCTTCTGACGAGATGTCGGATGATACTGAAAACTTTTGTGTCGAATGTAGCGAATACTATTTTACTACAAAGTATAAAGTTGACTGGATTCAATGTCCTAAGTGAAGTGGTTGGCTACACGAGACTTGCGAAAGTCACTTAACCACATGCAGTGGTGGTGCCAATAAAACACTTAAAAAGGTATAATTTTTTAAGTGGGGCGTATTTAACGACTATAAGGGGGAAAATGCCCCAGCGCATTATTTTTTTAATATAACTTTTTCTAAAAACTATGTTATTGTTTTGTCAAAATGTGTTCAGCATAATGAAATATACTGTTTAGTTGATATGTTTATGGAACTGAAATAAAAGATAAGTTTGTATTTTTGTAAAAATAAATTTTTCTCAAAATGTGGGGCGTATTTCACTGGTTTACCCTATAATATTTTCTACTAGCGTGCGGAAAAGTCCTCTTTTCTGCACTCTTTTTAGCGTGGAAAGAGTTACTTTTTCGCACAAGTTCAGGAAGTAGATTTGTTAAGTTTTTGGGGAGTATACTGACATTTGAATATTCGAAATATATATTTGTATAATTGTGTATTTAATAATAAATGTTTCTTTATGTTAACTTTTGGGTTATTTTCCTCATACTAGTAGGAAAAATAATGTACTTAACACGTGCGTAAAGTGACTTTTTCGCACGCGATCGCTGGCCGAAATCCGATGAAGCGTCGTTCGGTCATCTGCAAAAGTATGCGGAAAAGTATCACTTTCCGCACTAGTTAGGTAAACTACTATTATCAAAAACGTGATCTGCTAAGAACAGTTATTGATAGTTTTAGATTGAGACACCAGAATTTGACACTCCTGGATTTTTTTTATTTCACTTTAGATTAATGTTAGATTCTTTCCACAGTTATGTAACATAGTCAACCTCATTACCTCAATGGTAGTTATCAAGAACTTCGAATGCGGTTGTATATACCCGCATCATGAACATGTTAAGGTGGGTACGTGACATTCGAGATGAGATGGATTATCGTCAGAGTAAGAACAAAAAAAAAATAACAAGATATTCAGCGGCCCACACAAGCACGACCCTTCGAACCGGAAGTTGTTAGCGAATGTAAATAAGCCACGAGAATCACGGTAGAGACAGTTAGCAGCAATCGATTTGTATCTGTATCCAGATATCATATTTGAATTGATTGAATACAAATTTAATTGAAGGGATTTTTGTATTTGCGTGTTCAATTAAATAGTCAAAAATATTTAAAAATTAGTATACTATACACCAAGGTGGTGGAGCGGAATAAGGTACGAGGCTTATAAATGTCTTCACCACCGTGGTATAATAAAATTTTTCCACTTTTAGGAAAATTTAAGGAAAAAATTGAAAATAATTCACAAACGCACCACGAGAAGCGTATACCCCGTCGTCTGACTGACAAGTACACTGTCAGTTTTCTATATATTATGAACGTACTCGTTATGTCATCAGTCATTTTTGGTTGAGCGCGAATTTTAAACTAATGACATTGTTATTTGAATAATTTTATCTTGATAGGTAATTTCAAGCAGCGAATGTGTTAAAGACAATCTCCTGGGTATACCAAATTATGTTGCACAAGTTTTTGTTGAACTATTATCCCTGAATTCTCAAAATATTTGAATTTGTCCATTACTGACCTAGGTTAATAAAAGAAACTTATTAGCCACTAATAGAGAAATTCAACTTCTCAGTTGGCTCGAAAAAGCAATAATTGTCAACTTCACAGCTAGTAGTACAAAATAGTATTTTACATACCAAATGTCAAAAACGTCACGAGTTTTCCGAGGCACGAGAGGCTTATGAAGGTCAAATAACACAGAACTACAAAATTATCACGGAGTATAAAATATAAATCACAAAAGATACCTACACTTGATGTGATGTTTAAGAAACAAATGATAAACGAAATGCGACTTTTCTCACTTTAAGCAATAGTGTTTATAGTGACGTTTGACATGAAGTTTGACGTTTTGCGTATATGAAACTGTATCAAACCCGTGTTTTAGATACGGTTTTAGTGATGAAAATAGAAAAAAAATAGTTTTATTCCATAGCTGTATATGTAAGCCAATGACAATTATAGTATATTAAGTATTTAGAACGGTAAGGGTTGTTTACCTGTGTATTATCCCTGTGTATTATCCTTAACGTTCGAGATGCTTATACCATTTTTTGCGCGATCGTATCAAATTTAGAATAAAATAATTTAAATTTCTTCGAAATGAACGAAATGTCAAAAGTGACATTTATATTTCTCGATCAATTTAAAATATAATTTGCATGTTGGTGAAATTGTTTTATTATTATATTATTTATTATTTTTTATATTGTTCTGTTCGGTTCTGTTCATTAAAAAAATACAAATCTTCTCATTTTTTTTGTTCCTTTTGTGTAATGAATAAAGTAATATATTATTTTTAGGACCACTTAAATGTATGTGTAGGGCTAAGACATCGGTAAGTAATTCACTTACCGACGTCTGAACGGTAAGTAAATCACTTACCGACGTCTGAACGGTAAGTAAATCACTTACCGACGTGTAAGACTTAGAAACCAGTAAACACAACCTACCGTCCTGACAACTGATGCTGTAAATAAACAAAAAAGATCGATCGCGCAAAAAACATTTTTTTATATACGAGACTATCAAAACATCATCAAAATAAAAAAAGTACCTTATCATCAATCTAAAAATATCTGTAACAAAAGTCTTTAGGCTTGTTCTGTATTCATTTACATACCGAAAGTTGCGTTTTGAGTGTTCCATGTAGTGAAAGTGACAGTTACGTACTGCAAAACACTTTTGGGACGCTTTCGGGACGATTTAATCGACGAACCAGGAGAGGTTCATTTTGTGGTTGTTTTATTTTTATTTTTAAGTCTTATTTCATTTAGTTCATAGTTTATTTAGTTTACAAGATAAAGTACAAATAATTAATAAATGAATATTGACATTGCAAATATCACTAAGTACATTATATTGTTTAATAAATAAAATGTTTATAATTCTCTATTATTTACTTTCTTTCCTCAGTGTAATTGAAAAAGTTTTGGATCTTATGCGTCGTCTAAAAAATGTTGTGTACACCGCGGCTGAAATACTACTTTGTTGGTCTCGTCTGTTGTTCGCCCCGCTTCGCTCGTCTTGCAATTTTCAGACTCGTCCTAGAAAGTAGCACTTTACAGTCCTTGGCATATAAATAACTATTAATAATCACCACCACTTCTGTTCAACAGAAAACACTTTGTATTGAACACACAGAACGCCTTGAAATGAAACACCTCGACCTCCAGCTAACTCTTTATTTTCCACCATCTAAGCTCTTGCCATTCAATATTTTACTAAAAAAGGCAACATTAAAGCGACTTACGAGAATAATTTGCAAATATGAACAAGAAGTCGTGAACGTATATGGCAAAGTCAAACATTCCTCATCTGTGTGGTAAAATACAGGGTGATATAGATCAATAAAACTGTTATGTTCATGAAGTTACTGTTATGTTGATGAACTGTTATGTTGATGAACCACTCTTTGTGGAATCTATTCATATTAACGTTATAAATGGAACTAACAATTATTTTGGTATGGAGATGTCTCCTAGTGACCTGTCCACCTTCCTGGGAAGGACAGGATGGACGATGACCTAGGACACACACTCACTACGCGAAACTCGGCAATGTTTTGTGCGGCCCTCGGGTTGATGGGCTCAGACAAATGTTTTTGTAACTCATCCAAGAACGTAAAACAAATTTTGGTTCATAAAAAACAAGTACACATCCAGGCTAACCAATGAGAATGTTGACAACATTTTAAGTATTAAGGCTGCCTCACAAACTGCTATTTTTGAAGCCATTTTGCAGAGCGCCGAGAGATTCCGGCCATCCACCTCAAAGACATAAGTGTGTATACTTGACAATAAAATTTAAGAAAATTCAATAAAAATAATTCTTTAGTAAAAAAACTAAGTGAAAATAACACAGTTGTAATTATTGCTAAGCTCGTTGCTAAGTCAATAAAAACGTTTATGTTTAATTTCAGATATTTTTATAACAATTAATAAGTAATTAAAATTTAAATCTTTCAGTTTTTACCAGATGGCCGAAAAGACATTTTAAATTTGAATTGAAGTTGCGACTCTCACAAAAATTTTCTATCAACATAATGGCTCACTAAAAAATCCTAGTGAGGACCCATGACCTAGGAGGACAACTCCTCGGGAGGTTGTACAATGGGTCACATGTAGTGGGTAACATGTTGCCCACCCTAATCGGTCCACCCCAATTCCTCAAATATCAATCTATTAAAAACATTTTGTAATTTTTAAATTTTAACTTTTTTTCAATGATAGGAGAAAGCGGTTTTTCATTCTTAAAATGAATTGCGAGAAATTGAAGGGCGGCAATATGCAAAAGCAACGTATCGGCGGGCACAACTCTTTGTTTTTTCATCAAAATATTCTGATTTGATATTTGGCCCCCCCTAATAAAAAAGTCTGCGCACGCCTATGGTACTTAGGTAGAATGGTTGGTTATATCGTGAAGATACCCAAACCCCGTTTAACTTGGAAGTGTAATTCAATGTCTGTCAGGGCACATAGCCCGAGAAGTAGTTGTTGCTTCTTAGTGAACGGTCAGTTTTAAAATTTGTAAGGCGTTATTATAGTATGATACTATTATCTTCCCATCTATTATAGCGTATATGAATTTGTAGATCTAAAGAGTTATCATGGAATGTTAAAAAAAAGAAATTTTCCATTCACAATACGGTTGTTATATAAAGCCTCTTTCGCGTAGATTTTTTCAGACGTAGGTGGATGATTAACTACGAATGCACTCGTCGAATTTTTTGCCGGCTGTAGTGTTTCAAGTGGAGGCGTCACGCTGTCTGTATCTACCATCAACGTTTCTCTTTCCAACCGCTTGTATTTAAATGTATGTCAAACGTTTCTCTCTCGTTTTAATATCGCTCTATGAATCTGTCGACAACTAGGTTCACCGACCTGCTTGCACTTCATCGTGTGGCTTCATAGTCGGGAGAGTGGCGGCGTTAAAATGATACTTACACGCAAGTAGAATTTTATTATGTATGTTTGTGGCTTAGATATGAATGTAATAAAAAATTATATACGCTTTGTTTATTTATGTATTCGTAGATAAGGTAGACGTTATTCCTAAAAGAACTGTTATAAGCTGTTCCAATAAGAGTCCTAAACTATCAGTGGTTGTTTTGAACATGCGCAGGTGCATTTGAGTTTAAAAGTTATCTACTGTGTTTTTTCTAGCTCTCTGCGAAATATTAAACACTACCCCCGTATTTGCACCGATCTCTTGTGCAATCAGTTCCAAAATGGTGTGGGAATGCCTAGACAAACTCAATGAACTAGGCGAGAACAGTACAGTAACCTTACTATGGATTCCAGGACACACTGGAATAGAAGGAAATGGAATAGCAGATGGACTAGCAAAGAGGGGACCTGAAATACCTTTCTGGAGGCCTGAACCCTTTTACGAAATCAGCCCCAATGTAATATTGGAAAAAATAGGTGAAGCCGAGAAAAAGAGAAGATTTGACCATTGGAAATATCTAGTGGAGCTTAGACAATTAAATATTCTTCTGGGTTTCTACAACCTGTTGAGATCAAATGAATGCATACGTGAAAGTAAAACTGCGCTAAGAGTTTTAACAGGGATCCCTAACGGAACATTGTCGCCTGAATGGGCACCTGAAAAAGCTCAAATAGTGGAGGAAGAAGAATGTAGATTTTGTGGCATGGAAGAAGAAACCTCCATCCACATACTTTTCAACTGCACAGCACTTCAGAATCATAGAGCACAGGACCTGGGAGATAACTGGATAGAAGAGGGCAATTTACCTTAGTTCAAGCCTGCAGATATCCTAAAATTCCTCCGGGAAATAGCACTAAAGGAGCTACTAGTTCGTGAGAATTTCCTCTCAAAAATATAAAATTAAAAAATAATATTTTTGATATTTCCAAATTATAACGATTGATTGACCGTACTAACAATCTATTCTTGTTTTGGTTAGGCAAATGTGCACGCAACGACATTTTACACTTACTTTGTAAAGATCCCCTACTTTGGTTACCTCAGTGAATCATGCAAACTGGGTTAAGCGGCACCGTAGGATGCCTCCTTGGTGAAATCACATTTAGTTAGACCGCAATTAAATCCGTATCAATTTACTTAACAAACTATAAAAATGCCAATTTTTTCACATAAAGCTGTTTAGAGACAGCTTACAGAAGTAGGAATTAGAGATGGAAAATTTTAAAATTTAACAGTTTTTGAAAAACTTCCATTATTTTCACTCTACGGTATCTTATTGTGATGACAGTTTGTGGCTAAAAAATTGTTAATGGCATGCAGCACCTCGTTTATTGCTACCAACATCCACAAGAGTTGCGCAATCGACCCTCCTTATATAGGGTGGTTCATAAATAAGGGGTCCAAGTTTGCTCCTTATTGAGACACGGGATGTCAAAGTGAAAAATATACAAAAGATTTATGTTAATAGATCAGTTATTTTTTCAAACGATGGCTTGAAAATACGACATATATATATATATATATATATATATATATATATATATATTGAATAGATGAAATCTGCTACATATTTTTTGTCACTCATCAATTTACTACTTACATATTTAATTTGGATAGATTCATCATTTCTTCTATCTTGAAATCCCAAAAAAAAAACGTTTTCGAGATATTTGAATTCAACTCGAGGAGCAGACTTGGATCCATTGTTTTCAAGTAAAATATAATTATTTTTGTCTTCTAAACGTATACTCACTATTTGGCACATTACTAATGAATCACCCTGTAGAAGGACTGATATTTAATTTTCTCGCTACTTATTTATAATTACTTAGGTTATAATTTAGACCTTGCAAGGTTTTTTATAAGGAATAACTTATTTCTGTAAAATTAATAACAAAAAAGTTCCCCATATGCTATGAATTTGAATAAACCGAGGAATAAACACACTGTATAAGATCAAAATCTGTTAATATTTCAAGGAAATGACATTATTTTGCATGTGTATTTTATGCTGTTTTTTTTTATCATTTGTTCATTGGGTCAAAATAAAAAAAAGTGTGAAAATACCAGAACTTTCGGAATTGTGAATAACCGTCCAAACCCTCATTCAACATTTAAATAAACTTTCTCGATATTAAATCAAACCAATCCCGTTTAGAACTAAGAACTAGTCAGATTTACGATTTTCTATCTTGATTTAAATCTCGAGAGGCAAATAATAAATTTTGCTAAGTACACGGTTAGTTCTACCTACGGGTTTTTATATATATAGGCGGTCCAAAAACAAACGTTTCAACTATTTTATCTTACTGAAATAACCAACACTTTAATGTAAAATATTCCTTGTTAACAGTCACTCATGAATGCTATTGATGAAATATGCGATTTGATCTAATGATATAACTCAATTCAGAATGATTGATATAGTTAAAAGCGCTCTTATCGTGCGGGTTCAAAGGTCACTAACCATATGTATCAAATCAGAAGACACAGAGGTTACCAAAATGTGAGATTACAAATATACCCGGAGAAAATAATGATGGTTGGTGTTTCCTGCACACTGGTTGACGAATTTCCACTTTTTCATTCATTCTCGAAAAAATATATCAGATTAAGTACCATTTTTTTTGCTTGAGAATACAAAATACTGGAAAATTGCTTCTTATTATTCATATTGTAACTTTGAATTGTCAAGTGACATAACTGACATTTAAATAAAAACTTCGCTGGTGAAAGACTTTTTAGAATCGCTGAAATCTAAATACATATTCTTTTTTCTCCCGTCAAAATTGCATAAGTCTGTCTTATTCATCTTACGGATTTTATTTGGAAGTTTTTTTTTAAACCGGCGTGAATGAGGTGAGAAATTGTTACACCAGCTATGAGGTGGGTACGATATACCCAAAATTTTGATGTTAAATTTTTGATACTATGATTGTGTAATTAGCATTTATGCTTAAGATAATATTAATAATAGTAACTATTCAACAAGATGAATAAATAAAATACCAACATTAAGTTAAAAAGCATTATTTTTTATTGAAATAACAAAGTATCTGAATTTTCTTTGAAAAATACAAATTTAGGCAATTAACTTCTTTTGGCATAAAAATCTAACAAAATTCCAACTTTGGTAAATCAACATAATAACAATAGTGTTTTCTAATTAATATAAATAAAAAAGAAACTGAAAAGTCTTGTGAGATCATGTAATAGAGCACCAAAATAACATACATAAAAATGTAACACCGTCTACGAGGTCGGCTATGACGTACCCCAGCCGCCACGTACCCCAGTCGCCGCCGGCGCAACACTAAACTCGATACTGTACCTCACCCCTTGCACCATTACCTCCAGCTACTGAAACGACAGGACTTGCATGGCAACAGTAACATTAAAATATCTGCGTTTAGAAACTTTTCGGGTATGACGTACCCAACCTTAATCATCGATGGCCCAAGTGCAAAACGTCGTATCCCCAATAACTACAATTGTTCAGTGCAAACAAAAAACCTCCTGCTTTCGATAGAACTTTTTGTTTTAGCGCGTAAAATGAATTTATCAGGTAGCTGTGGCTTAAGATGATTTTCCAGAATGTGAAGGTCAACTCAATTTTGAATATTTGGTGAGTTACGACGTTTTGCACTTAAGCCATTGGTATGTCTTTGTTGAATCGTATGATCCGCATGATAAGACTGCATTTGACTATAGCAGAATGTTATGTCTAAAAGCAATTATTTAACTATTTTTTTCCTTAAATTACAAAAAGTTTGGTGATACTTTCAGTATATGCACACTAGACTCAACCAAAATACAATGAAATGATAATATGTGAATTGGGATTAAATAACTACCAAGAGCATGATGTGAGTAATTGGGAGAATTATTGATGGATATTTGTTGCAATAATAAACACAATTGCAGCAAAAACTGCTACCTTTAGCATTCCAATTATGGACATTCCTATTTTTGTGTTCAACTAGCATTTCAATCCAGATTTTTATAAATGCACCTTCATCCTACAGCCGAAACCACCAAAAATTAATCATTCTATCGAGGGAAAGCAGTATGTTCTACGTACGATTTGTTGTTAAATACGATATTTCGCACGCTTTAATCAAGAAACAACTTTTTAAAGCTCAACACCTTTCTTCAATCTTCTTAACTCAATGGCAATGGCACTGGCTTCAAAAAACGTCCAAACTCTTCCATTTTCCTCTCTAATAATAAAAGCCAGTATATTTATTTCGTGTAGCCACATTAATGATTGGCCTTTCAAATATTCAACCATGTACGGTAATAAAAAGTAAAAAGTAACAAACTTCTTCAATAAAGCCAAGTAAAATAAGGTGCCGTCCTTCTGTCACCATCATCTGTCATGTTAATAGTATATTTCACACCGAGGTGGGAAGAGTTTCATTACTGTCGAGAGGTTAGCTATTATCTCGAGACAGGAATGAAACTTCCTAACATGGTTTGTATACTATTTTATCTACAACCATCATATCCCGATCAAAATTAATAAATCTTTGTTTCGTTCTTTACACACCTAAAATATTACATTTGACAACTGTCACCAATACAAATAAATGTCAGATAAAGTCTGGTGGATATTAAGTTTGCGAATAATAAATTAAGAAAAATGTCATCCGTTGAAGAATTGATAGTACCCCTCCAGAAATAGGTATTATAATAATTATTAATGTGTTATATTTTAGATATAAAAATATTCATTTAAAATAGATAATATTAGGTAACGATTATTTAGAGGGCGGGTGGTCAGGGCGGGATGTAAAGGTGTGTAATATGACACTTTCCAACCTTCAATGACGTTAGTAATGACAGCATTACATATATAGTTGTGAATAAACGCTATTTAAAAGTTTCTTGATATTTTTTATTGATATTTTGCTATTTTTCTAACGGATTTCCGTCAAGCGAAACTTGACCCCGTCTATTAACTATTATTGATCAGCCTCCGCATCTGTACGAGTTTAGGATAGAGGTGTGTGGTCATTGAAGATAAACGCTGTCTTCCTGTGGCGCTTATTTATATTGTTCACGTACCATTAGACACAGTAATAAATTATATAACATTACTTCATTTCAAAACATTCTGACTCATCCACTTTCAATGATATTTAGACAATAAATCGTTTAAATATATGGAGACGTAACTCGCGTTACATTCATACCAACAGTTATATCGAATAATATACAGTAGAAGAAATTAACCTTTACCCTAGCTTCACGAACAATGAACAGTAGTAAACACAATCTTTATATATAGGTACTCATCGTTTTCAACTGATAGTAGAAAAACATCATATGTACACTTGTCTTTCAAGCAATGACATACGTTGTTTTGTAACTGTATTTATGACCGCAAATGTTGAAAAGAGATACCTCTAAAAACGATTAATCGGTTGTATTCATAAGAATGTATGTTGACAACTGTGATTATTTTGATACATCGAGTTTTGTTCTACAAAATCGTTTTTTTTTTCAAAACTTCCAATTTATTCTTTTTATTTCACGGTAACTACAAAATTTCCTGTTCAAAGGAAGTAAAATAAGAAGTTGACAAGTATAAGAAGTTGACAAGTATTAATAGTATACGGAAACCTACAGGAAATGATGAAAAGATTTATTGCTGCTCCTGCAGGTTCTTAGGAATATCTACTAGTTTGTTCATTCCAAAAAGATGAAATTATGTATCCCATGTACTTACGTTGCGAGATATACTTATTTGTCTAGCATTTTTTTTTGGTATAACAAATATCAATTACGGCTCTGTAACTTTCCCAAAATCTCGACACTGTGCTAACAAGTAATTGCAATGAATCTGCGCGCTAACGTGTGTTAACACTGTTAACGGCATTGCCTGAGACCAACAAACCCAGTACCGTAAAAGTATTAAATTGAATTCTAAAAAGGAATAAAGAATAAACCATTGTCGCTTAATCGAGGAAGAACATGGAATTTTAATTTTACAATAAACAAACCATACAGAGGCGGCATTAGTAAATCTAATAACTTTGTTTAAGAAATGAATATAAGTTCTAATTATATCTTCTGTATATTCATTGGGCTCTGTAGCAGAATAGCGTTAGGTTAAGACAAGGGCGAACAAAATAGCGCTGAACAAAAACAGCAAAAATAGCGCTGAACAAAAACAGCATAGGACAAAATAGCGCTGAACAAAATCAGCATAGGACAAAATGGCGCTGAACAAAAACAGCATAGGACAAAATAGCGCTGAGGAAAAACAGCATAGGACAAAATAGCGCTGAAGAAAAACAGCATAGGACAAAATGACGCTGAACAAAAACAGCTTAGGACAAAATAGCGCCGAGGAAAAACAGGATAGGACAAAATAGCGCTGAACAAAAATAGCATAGGACAAAATAGCGCTGAACAAAAATAGGTTAGGACAAAATAGCGCTGAACAAAAACAGCATTTGACTGACGCTATTCTGCTACAGAGCCATTCCTTGAGGTATGTTTATTGTTCTTTTTGTTAATTATTTTGGAAAATCAAACCACAATCTTTTTTATATTGTTAATTCAACGTTTTGTTAGTGTTCCAAGCAAAAATAATCAAGTTTTTTATAAAATTTTGGTCTCTATATGACCCTACGAAAAATTTCGACAACTAGAAAATCAATAATAAGACTGCAAGAAATTTGTTGTCAAATTTTTTAAGATCAATTCACAGTAGATTATAAAAAAAAAACGAAGTGGAAATTTAAAAACTCTTTTTCCAGTCAAGCATTTTTGTCTCATTAAAATGAACTAAAAAAAATTAATAAAAATGTCAATCGTACTCCGTCCCTGACAAACCTCTACCGTGGGACATAAAAACACAAATGCGTAGGTTATTTCTTTTTTTTAAATTTCCTTACGGTAAACGTCTTGCGTCTTACGTTTGGCTTACATAACAAACGTCCATACTGTCGACCCACATGCGATTTCAAAGAGATATTAGACCGACAATAAAATGTCGAATCGGAGCATGAGAAATTTATAATTCGTATCCACGAATATTATACAGGAAATAATATGTAAATAGTGTGCCTGTATTCTAGATTCGGTTATCAGAATATCGAGCAAAAAGAATGCAAAGATACAAATAACCTCATCAAGAAGTTTAAACAAGGATTGCTTGTGAACTGTGAATGATGCATGATACATTAATGGTAAAGTTGTAGACTTAATATGAGGTGGGTCTTTTAAATTTTACATCTAGAGCTGTCTTACAGCAAACCAATCGATATGAACCAATCAGTAGTAACAGTTCTTTGATCCTGTAGATGAATTGTTGCTATATAACCCGCTTTTAAGACAAATGTAGCCACCGAATGACGTTTATTTTCAGTTTTCTACTGTATATATTTTCTGATATTCCTTCGTTAAGCCAGTTTAGAGTTTTTGGAACTTTAGTTCTTTACGTCAGGTTATGTTTGAGCGACCAGGGGTCGCGACGCAAAAGATCTGACCGTTACGCGTTACGTTGCGTTACGTTACGATACGTTATGTTACGTTGCTTCGTTATGTGCCTTGCTTGCGTGCTTGTGCTCTCTCCTTAGTCTTTCTCTCGTTTACGAAGCAGCGATACATATGCTCCGGCCGGGATTCGAACCCGGTCCGCCCGCGTGGAATGCGAGCATTCTACCACTGAACCACCGATGCTATATTCAAATTCTATGCAAAGCTGGTATTCGCAGTGCTGGTGATCTACTTGAATTTGTTCGGATACATTTTTACCATTAGTATTTCCATAATTTTTTTTGCGCGATTGATCTTTTTTGTTCATTTCGAATTTAAATTATTTTATTCGGAATTAATTTCAATATGATCGCGCAAAAAATGGTATAAGCATCTCGAACGTTAGGGGTAATTACAACGTTTGCATGTAGATTCCTCTCGTAAAATTGGACAAAATGATATGAGGATTTAGGGATCTAGCACATTTACTTTTCGAAATACAGGGTGTTGAAATTTTGAAAACTTGAATGTTTTAATTCGATAACTTTAAAATGGATGGATAAATTGATTTGACATTTGGTAGGTTGTTTTTAAATGTAAAGGGGCATATTTTGATAGAAATAGTAGTTTGTGCAACTAGTGTGGATATGATAGCCATATCGCACGAGGACGAAGTTTGAGCACGACGCCGTAGGCGGAGTGCTCAATCGTTCAAGTGCGATATGGACAATCCACACTAGTCGAACAGCATATTTTTTCTACGACCCACGTAAGAAAAAATCTAGAAAATAAAAATTTCTATAAACTGTAATATAACTTCAAATTGACAATCAATTTTATGTTTCCACTAATTTTTTTGTGGTAAGCGTACAGTTCTTGAATATCCAATTTGTATAATGCTACGGTTTCCCTTTTTAAATATACGATGCTGTTATGCTGTTAAGTAGATGTTGCCAGTCGGACTCCCTCATGGAGGGTATCGTACCATTACCTATAATAATGAATATTCTGCTAAATATTTCAAACGTCTACCTGTTGTCGTTATTAATATCAAGCAGAATAATTATTTAAAAATAAAATTAACAATAAAGAAAATCTTCTTCACGGGGAATGGAACCCGGGTCTACCGCGTGAGAGTCTGGTTTGCTTACTATTCGGCCACCGAGGCAAATGCAAATTGTTTATCTATAACGTCAAATGTATTACATAATTTTAGCTTGAAAGGAACTAAAGTTACTACCGTGTGTCCCGCGACACGTTCTACCTTTTTTTGCTTTCTGTTCTTCCGTCAACAGATGCAGTATCCAACTAGAAACTAGCCCAATGATGCTCTAATTTCACGACATGTTACATATCCATCTTTCTGGTTAACTGCCTTTGACGATGAACCAATTCTTGGATCGTCGCTAAGACTAATCCGTCCATATTTAAATTCTCAATACCAACGAGAAAATGTTGACAGATGTGGTGCTTCATTGCCGA
The DNA here is from genome assembly GCA_910591695.1 of Galerucella pusilla. NCBI lineage: Eukaryota > Metazoa > Arthropoda > Insecta > Coleoptera > Chrysomelidae > Galerucella > Galerucella pusilla. The sequence continues at coordinate 476,566 of CAJUYI010000039.1, forward strand.
ACAGAAACTAAAAAGGCAACCACCATAGTTAACGTAAAACTAAACTTAAATTTGATAAGACAAAGAAAACAGTGGATGAAAATAATTCAGGACAACACAGAAGTTTTCCTGAGCAGGATTATCAATTCCATACGCAAAATTTGATGAAGGAGGAAATAAAGAGACCGTGGGAGGAGTATGAGGGCGCGCTATAAGGATTGGGAGCAGGAGAGATTAGGTTGACCGGAAATTCGGGGAGGTAAACTACTTCTTGACGCAGGTACTTACTGGCAAAGACAACTGGCATGGGTCGAGAGTAGGTTACCTCCTCAAGATTGGGAAAAGAGAAACTGGAGTGTGCGAGCGAGATGTGTGAAGTGGAGAATGATGTGAGAGATGTTTTTAGATGCTGGAAGAGAGAGGAAGTTGGAAAGTAAAATAGGGGAGGCGGTGTATTGGGAAAACATGGTGGAGATAATATTTAGGGGCGAGGAGGAATGGATGGAGATAAGTGGCGTAGTGGAAAGCATGATTAGGGAAAGTAAAGACTCGATATGGCATGTGAGAGGAAGAAGATGACGGATAATGTGTGAGGGACTGCCGCCCGTCTTGAAATATGCTAGGGCAGTGATTCTGATGCGGGAAGTGGGTTTGGTTGGTAGGCATTTTCTTGGGGATGAGTCCAACACAGTCTGGGTACTGGTTAGGACCCATTAGAAGATAAGTTTCCCATCTGGAGCCGAAAAAAAATTCGCAAAGTTTGGAAAGAACCAAACCGTATAAGCTTGTGAAGTATTTAGTGGGAAGAGGAGAGTATGGAGCGCGAGTTATCAGCCAACAATGCCACTGAGAACATTACAAGAATTATATCTATGAAATTTTTCATCGGCATGTATAAATTTTAATCATAAGTGATGATTTTCAAGTTCAACTGAATAACTGTCTAATAATGGTGTATTTAATGATTAAGGTATTTAATAACGGACAGATGATTTATATCGGCGTTATGCACTAATGAGGAAAAAGGCAAACACTATTTCTTCACAATCACTAGCAGAAATTGTTATAAATTAAATGTATTTACTGAACGCGGATTTAATTTATATAAAAGTAATATCCTTCATATTTTCTTTATAATGAGTTGGTAAATTGCACATATTTTGCAAGGTGCATGTAATGTGTTTACTATAAAGAGAGTTTGAAATGCAGGTGTTTACAAATAGATACCGAATTAATAGTTTAGTGAAATAATAATGTATTTAACCTCGACTTTACGGTATAAAATATAATTTTGAATAGTGATTTGTAGCAATCGAGTTTGTTCAAATATGTAGCAGGTTTTGATATAATAATACATATAAACTGAATCAAACATTATTGAGGTTGTATTTTTTTTAAATAGTTTTAGACACGAGAACTACATCTCACTTATAACCAGTCCAATCACCCATTGATTGGATAGCCACGGTCAAATCATTTTCGTAAATAAAATCAGGCCCGGCTCCTGAAATTATCAGTATGTAAAATATATCTATACCTAATTTTAAACTAAGACTAGCGATTTGAATTTAAGTTGGTATTTCTGCAGCCTAGTAATTGGTTAAATTGCCACCCGTTTCACACAGCTTTTTTGATACGACTGAAAACGATATTTGTCAGTTTTGTGTTTATATGAAAATATCAAAACCTCAATCTTTATTAGGTAGATATTTTCACGTTTGTTGTTTTATTTTCAACCAGTATTATATTCCAACTAAGCTGTTTTTATTATTTATCCAGTTGTTTTTTCTTGTTAATCATATAAATTTCCAAGTAAAATATTATTATTGCAAACTTTTACTTCTGTTGACTTCTAGTTCGAGCTCAATGTGAATAGAGAATAATTTAAACATACAGTAGCTTTTTTGTACAATTTATATCGTCCAATTTGACATGGAATTACATATGGTAACCTTACATTTTTTTCACAATAATGTGACATTTGGTTACAACTTTCGCTTTGGTTACAACTTTCGCCATGGCCTGTGAACAATGGTCGCGTTCATCCCAACAAAGTTGATCAGGTAGCGATTTTTAGAGTGATCCATCAGTTCGTAATTCTGCTGAACGTGCTAATAAAACCATCGTCATAATCTGTCAAATGTCAATGAATACAACAACAGCTCAATTTTATTTGATATTTACGACAATTACTTCTTAACATTAAAAAATGGGATTTAATTACAACAAATTGAACTCCCCATTTTGAAGCATACTATGAAGAGTTGAATTTCCTGACAAACTATACAATTTTTTAATGAAATAATAAGTCACCTCCAGCTGTTCACTCATTTTCACTAAAATACAAACATAAAATATCTCCAAACAAAGATATTTATCATATGTTAATGCATCATCAATCGGTAGCGTATTTTAATTCTTATTGAAAAAATGGCGACTGATACCACATCGCTCAATCTGATCAGTTAACAAAACACGCGTTCAGCAGGAAATTAGCTATTACTTCTGGTGGAATTCTCTGGATATCTTGAGTTATTGTTGCAGCTAATTGCAAATTATTGGGTCTATCAACATAAACCTTAGACTTTAAATAACCTCACAGAAAATAGTCTAGTGGATTAAGGTCGGGACTTCGTGCAGGCCATTCATAAGTACCCCTTCTTCCAATCCATCTTTGATGAAATGTCCTATCTAAATGATCTCGAACAATGCGAGCGTAATGGGGTGGTGCTCCATCCTGCTGAAACTAGGGATTGCACTACCGGTTTACCGATTTACCGCCTCAGAAGTTCTTAAAAGTACCGATAAAGAAATCGACATCTTTTACCGGTAATTTCGGTAAAAAATGCCAAGTTGACTATAGGGCGGATCCGTTGTTTCTGTGAGAGTTTTTTAGAAGGGTCATCAGAAAATACAAATAGCTCGATGATACCTCTGATGATGATGAAGATAACATCCCCCTCAGTCGGGTTTTGGGCCCATCAACTTCAAAATCGGATAATGTTGCATTGTCGATTAAATAAAAACATCAACTAGCGATAAGGAAGAAAATTGATGTAAACAGTACTATTCCAATTAGAAGACAGCAGATTACTTCTACCAGCGCTCATTAATGTGTGAAAACAGAAATGCAATATTTTCGGAAGGAGTGCCACTAGTGTGGAGTCCGAAAGAGCGTTTTCTGCGGCAGGAACAATTTGTACTAAGATTAGATAGCGGATAAGTGATAATAGTATTGATAAGCTGTGTTTTCTCAGGGCCTTTTTTATTAAACAAAAGAAATCGAGAGAGTCGTTGGAAAAATAAGAAACAATAGATATTTTTTCAATTAAATTACTATTTCGAATGTTTTAGGGCCTGTAACTAGTCATCAAGTTAGGTATAATATTTGTTTTAAGTTTAGCTAGATTCTAGACTTTTACTTTTCTGTTGTTATTATTTAATAAGAATTGAAGTTTGGTTATTTATTTTGTGGCTTATTTCTTTGTTTTTTTGTATGTCGAAAAAAAAAACCGGTAAATACCGGTAAATCGGTAAATTTTTAACTAATCTACCGAGTTACCGGTAAATTAAAATTCGGTAAATTTGCAATCCCTAGCTGAAACCAAATATTATTTGGTAATTGTCCATTTACCTCCAATGCCGGAATCACTTGTGTCTCCAAGAGCTGTAAATACCTATCTCCGTTTAAAATGTCTTGTAAGAAGAAGGGTCCCACGATTCTGTTGTTATAAGGTTCGTTCCAACCTACGATAAAACACCGTTCTGGAACCGCTTTGAAATCGTTAGGAATTGTTTTGTACGCAGGCGCCAACTTTGCACCGTCCCAGAACCACAAAACAGTCTAACCTATAGAAGTGAAAGTCCAATAGGATTACCTAGAATGAAAAAATGAGGTGTCAAACCCATCCACCTGAAGCACTAGTTGCAATTGAGTTGTCGGAATAGGCAAGGCAGCTGAGGCCGAAAAACAGACTAAGGGAAGAAGAATTTCAGCGATCGCAGTGGATGGGTTCAGAACTATTTCATAACGCTTTTTTTAATGGAAGTTTGTTTTTGAATGACTAATGCCCGATTTCACTAACCATTTCCTAAAGTCAGGTAATACCTAAAACGAATTTAGTAATTCCTAAATGCAATTTACATTTTACCACGCGCTAAGTACCTAATGCCTAAGAGTGATAATATTACGTATTTCCTATCACTTTTTGATCAATCCTGAAAGGATTTTGGGAACAGCTTTGCGAGTGAGGCCCCTTTTTGTCCCAATAACAATATTGTGGTCCAAAATATCTGTTGCAAACTTTGTAGGATTTATAAATCTATTCAGCGCTTAATTCCTTTAGTTTTGGATTGCGAATAAAGGCAACCCATTCATTCAACAACAAAGGGTCATGTTTGGGAAACCTATGTCGTTTTGATGCAATGTCTGTACACCCAGGAACTCAACACTTCACACCAACCATTATAAATATTATTAATTATCACACTTGATAAGACTTACAGTACCTAATTAAAACACAAATAACAGCAGCAAATGGCAAAAGGAAACAATCTATAAAAGACAATGGTGACAACTATATGACAGCTTTGATGAATTTTAAAATATTTTCTTCTTTTCGTGCTAAAGGCCTTAGCTGCCAGGCCTGTTCGACAACTCAATTGCAACTAGCGCTTCAGGTGGATGGGTTTGAAACCTCATTTTTGTATTCAAGGTCATCCTATAAAGTTTCACTTCTATAGGTTAGACTGTTTTGTGCCCAGAACTGATAGAGGCTGGAACGGTTTTAGGCGTACTTTATTATCGTTTAGCGACCGTTTTGTTTATGTAATAGTAACGGAGAACAGAGAAACAAAAGTACTGATATATTTATTTAGCAATTAGTCAAAAAAGTGGGTACGTTCAAAATAAAAATTCAAAAGATATTTCAATTTTTAATTTTTGGTTGGTGTAAAAGAAACTCCCTCATCTTCAATGGTTTCTTCAAATGAAAAATCGCTATCTCGCTATAACCGTACCGTTTAAAGAAAATGTAGCCTCGTCTGAAAACACCACATTTCTTATAAAATTATTATCACGGTTGCAAATATCCATCATCGTTTCACAAAATTGTAAACGTCTGTCGAAATCGTCTTCGGATAGTTCTTGAACGAGGCGAATTTTGTATGGATCATATTTTTCCCGCCTTAATATCCTTCCTACTGAACGACGGCTAATTCCATGCACATTGGCGATGTCGGTAGTGGATAAATGAGGATTTTCTTCCAAAGATATAGCAACATTTTGAGTTACATCTTCACTACTTGCACTTTTTAACCGTCCACTTTTTGTTAAATTGCTAACTTTTCCACTTGTGTCGTACCTTCGCAAAGTTTTCGCCACTATACTGAACGGGATATTTGTGCATTCGGATGAACAATGTTGAAAAGGTTACAAACTTCTTGATGCATCCTTTTCCTAACCCCATACCCAATCATCATTAATATTTCTATTCTTTCTCTTTCACTTATTTCGGCCATTTTAGGATCAAATTAAAACAATACAATCTTTTTACGTTCGAATACAAACACTAATAACTTATTTTGACAACTACTGTCACTTCTACAATGAATTTCATGGAATACTAGCTACCATCAAATTTTTCCTTTCCTTAGTTAC
>CAJUYI010000040.1:5763-30164 GCA_910591695.1 Galerucella pusilla
AGCATTATTGCGCATGCTCATACTCTCCATATATAAATTACATCACTTTTCATACATAATGCCGTTTGTTCCATTCAAATCGGACCAATAGTAACGAAGTTAGGTGTTAGTGCCTTTTTGACAGCATTATTGCGCTACTTTCAACCATCCCCGGTATATCTATACTCTCGATTACGTAGATTACCTCCACACCGACCCCCGGATTAACATTGCAGCAGCCATACCATTCTTCGCTAATAATATGCATGAGAGCTTATGGCAGCATGTGTTGAATGCCTCGCTATAGACGCGAAGGTTGTGGGATCGAATCTCACTGAAGTTTTTTTCAGATTTTTAAATATACAACAGGACTAAAAATGGCTGCCGCTTTTACAACAGGACTAAAAATGGCGGCCTGCATTGAAATACTAAAAATGACTACATTCAAATTTGCCGCGCCACTCTCAGCGCCACCAAGCGGAGATTTTTGAAGTAGTGAAGTAGAATCCGTATAGCTATATCTACTCAGGTAAAGGGGGAAGTTAGAAAAAAAAATATTACTTTTAAAATAAACGATGTTGTGAAATTGTTTGAGAGTGCTGTAAGTCATGTTAGTAAGGAAAATTGGACAAACTGTATCGAGCATGTTATCAAAGTAGAGGCAAATATGTGGAAAATTGACAATATTTGTGATGATTTAATCGACCCTATTATTATTAATGTCAACAACGATTCTTCCTCTTCCGAGTCGAATATAGAATAAAATGTAAGTAATAAATGTATTCCAATAATTATTTCTTTTCATTTTTTATTATATTATAATTTAAAACGTATTTTTTTCCCAAAATACACACCACTGCATTGCGTTATTGCTTATCTGCTAATCCTTTAACAATGAAGAAACCCTAAACTTTGCTACAACTGAAACAAATACGGGGTCGATCTACCTGGTTTTTAGATTTACGTAAGAAATGCAATTTAAAGAGATTTATCAAAAATTTCATGGTGCTCCCTGTAAAGGTTTTGCATACTTAATTAGGGTTTATTACTCCTCGTACTTTTTGTACATACTATAGAGCAAGCCTGGGACTAGTGTACATACCTAAGGTCTGGAGAAATGTTAGGAAATGTTAGGTATACCCAAAATGTTTCTTTTTCATAGGTAAATTGCGCACAAGTGACATACAACTTTCTACCGATTCCACGAATTTTAAAAGTTACCAGAGATTCAAAGGATTATCCCCCAATGACTTTACGATAACAATTTGAGGTGCATAGATCAGTTTAGTTTTTGCATTTACACTTCGATCAACCGGGTTTGGGCCTGGGTTTTCTTGTTTTTTTTTTTTTTAGTTTTCTATTTCTTATTTTCTGATATTTTTATGGACTAAGGATACAATTTGACCGCTGTGTGCAATTTACCTACGCCCATCAGAACGGTTTCCAAAACACAAAAAAAAAGGTAAGGGTATTTAGTATTTATGGTGAAGTTGACGAATGCAAAGGAAAATATTTTACCAGCACTGGACAAACATAACACGTTGAAGCATACACTTGACCTCGGAGAAAGTGATTTCAACATTATGTAAGATTTTTGGTAACCGAAAAAATTTGGGTTGGACATAATTATGTGAGATAAAGTTGTTTTATGATATTTAAGGTACGGCATGTCCCATGCGAACGTAAAAATATTGTTTTAATTTTTGTGGTTTTACTGGAAAACGTTTAAATTGTAAAAAATGCATCCTTGAATAGAAAGTGCTGAGCGAATATCTATTTTGTCACCTCATTCGACCCGACTAATGAAAAAAAAGGAAAAGACAAAACCATTCGCAGTTACAATAGATCTTAGAACAGTATTTTATGTGAAATATTATTTATGACTGTAACATAAACTATTATTATATTTATGACCAACTAATTTAAGGTTAGTATTAAAGTGAAGGTACGCATGTCACACATATTTGTGCTGTCTATTGTTATAGTTTCAACATTCACTAAAATAAGAATCGAACATTCAATTCTGATTTACATATTTTTCCTCGGTTTTATATCAAAAATTGACTGAATCATTATTGAAGCATGAAATTTCAAATAATTACTGATTCATCATTTCACTAACTCTCACATCCGTTTATTCTCATGTAATGTTCTTTACCATTTGAAATTTTAGAGATGGCTGAGTTCATTGCACTAGGTACATCAATAATGTGTGTTTTTTCGGTAAGGTGTATTTTTGATGCGACTACCATAAAGAGAAACAAATTAATAGTGCGTCCGTGGAAAGACTTAAAAATATTAAAAATTTTCTTGATATAAGCGATTCTCCAATATTTTCAAAATTCGCTTAAACCCGAGATCAAATAAAAAAGGTAGAACGTGTCCCTTTAAGCAAAAATTATGTAATACATCTGACGTTATAGATAAACAATTGGCATATTCCTCGGTGGTCGAGTAGTAAGCAAACCAGACTCTCACGCGGTAAACCCGGGTTCGATTCCCCGTGAAGAAGTTTTTTTTATTGTTAATTTTATTTTATTCTGCTTGATATTAATAGCGACAACAGGTAGACGTTTGAAATATTTAGCAGAATATTCATTATTATAGATAATGGTACGGTACCCTTCATGAGGGAGTCCGACTGGCAACATCTACTTATAACAGCATCGTATATTTAAAAAGGGAAACCGTAGAATAATACAAATTGGACATTCAAGAACTGTACGTTTACCACAAAAAAATTAGTGGAAACATAAAATTGAAATGTTAAATTTTCAATTTGAAGTTATATTATAGAAATTTTTATTTTCTAGATTTTTCTTAAGCGGGTCATAGAAAAAATAGGAGGAATCTACATGCAAACGTTGTAATTACCCTTAACGTTCGAGATGCTTACACCATTTTTTGCGCGATCGTATTGAAATAAATTCCGAATAAAATAATTTAAATTTCTTCGAAATGAACGAAATGTCAAAAGTGACATTTATACTTCTCGATCAGTTTAAAATATATTTTGCATTTTGGTGAAATTGTTTTATTATATTTATTACTTTTCGACGTCTGAACGGTAAATAAATCACTTACCAACGTGTTAAACTTAGAAACCAATAACACAACCTACCGTCCTGACAACCGATGCTGTGAATAAACAAAAAAGATCAATCGCGCAAAAAAATTTATGGAAATAATAGTAAAAATTGATCCGAACAAATCCAAGTATATCACCAGCACTGCGAAAACCAGCTTTGCATAGAAATTTAATATAGCATCGGTGGTTCAGTGGTAGAATTCTCGCCTTCCACGCGGGCGGCCCGGGTTCGATTCCCGGCCAAAGCATATGAATCGCTGCTTCCTGAACGAGAGAGAGACTCAGGAGAGAGAGAACACGCACGCAAGCAAGGCACATAACGAAGCAACGTAACATAACGTAACGTAACGGTCAGGTCTTTTGCGTCGCGACCCCCGGTCGCTCAGACATAACCTGACGTAAAATTCCAAAAATTGTACTTGCGATTGACTGAATTCATCGAAGATTTACATGATTTTGCTGAAAGGTGTATCGGTTGATGTATTTTCATTGACATCTCACGTATATGAAAATCAGTATTTATGACACTTGTTACAGTAGACTAATAACATTCTCCTGTAGATGTGTAACGATAAAATTAAATAGTTTATGAAGCATCATTTATGTTTTCAAGTTGATAAATTCGGTCTGGGAAGAAGGAATATAGGTTTATCCGCAATGTTGAACAAGAGCAACAAAGCGCATAAAATTTTAGTAGGGTACTAAAGTAATAAGTTACTTCTGGTTTATTTCCAGTCACGGAATATTTTCAAAATTTAAGTGTCAGTGGATAAGTGGATGAGGCTACGAGGATTACTCTGCGTGGGCACGAGTTGAAGATGATTGGTTTCACTATCGTTTATTCAAATTAGATCAACAGGGCCGAGAACACGGGAACAGACGAGAAAACGAAAAAATCTATATTATACAGTGTCATCCCGCATAAAACTATACATCAAAAATTTTTATTTTTTAGAAAAACTATCAGATTTGCCACAAGGAACTTACAGAAGATGTTAGTAGACAGGCTTTAATAATGGGAAAAGTATGCAGAGGGAAATTTTACGGTAAGGTGACTAAGAACAATAATATATTGTACAAGCTATTCTTTGTAAGCGATTGTCAAATTGTGAAATAAATACAGTGTGTTTCAAAATGCAATTTCCTGCGTAAAATATCTAATGCATTGTTAATTATAATAGCAATTGATTAACGCAATTCTTTGATTTTAAAATTACTTCATAATGTTAAAAATTAATCTTGTTTGTCAATTGTAGGAAAAGAAAATTTTTCAAAATTGGTACTAAGGGATTTCGGATCCTGCTACCCCAGAGAGGATCTTTTCAAACACAAGAAGACTTGAAAACGAAATAGGAATTATTTCGGGAAGATTTATTCTGAATGTAATTTAGAGTAGTTTTATTTTCTTGAACCCCCTCAGATAATAAAACCTAACTACGCCCGTGATTGTATGTTGCAATTTTTCAATTTATGCGGCAATTTTTTCAACACTATATGCCTTCTTCAATCATTTCCTTTGCCCGTCTAGATCAATGATTTGTTTTAAAATAATCCCCTCATTTTCAGGTGGCCTCGTATATAAAATATTGTAGATACTTTAATGTTGAATTATTTTGAAATAGTCAACTGGGACTATGTCCTTTTTTGACTAATAAATGGTACATAAATTATGTAAAATATTAAGTATTTTGTTAAATATGATGTGGGGAAACATAAATTTAATATTATTTAATGGAAATTTAAATACATTGCATAATTTAAGTTTGTTTATCCTTGGTTCTTGTTTAATATTTTAATATATTGAAAATTTATTGAGATTTCAAATCATAAATATAAAACTTTAGAAAATCAGTCAAAATTATCTTGATAAGAATTCTAAATTTATTTCGTAATTTTGTAATAACTACATATTTTCGCTAAATTGTATAATTTGTATATAATTTAGATTCCTCGTAAATATAAAATAATCTTTAAATTAAGATTTGAATGTTGTAAAATTGATTTTAAATGTTTTAATCTAATCTGCATTTGAAAAAAAAATAATATTATCTTCCATGGCAAAATTTGATTTTAATTTTTAGATCAGATCAGATTATTCGTAAAAAAACTTAAAACAGAATCGGAAAATTTTTTCAACATTCTCCTGAGTTTCAGGTGAAGATAATTTAAATTTAAAATCCATGGAAATAAAAATTAAATCAAAAATTTTAATAAAAGTTTATAGTTGAACACGCCGCGGGATATCAAGGACATCATGAATTAAAAAATGTTAAAAACAGCGTAAAACTTCCAAATCAACAATTTTAATAAAAGTTTATAGTTGAACACGCCGCGGGATATCAAGGAAATCATGAATTAAAAAATGTTAAAAACAGCGTAAAACTCCCAAAGATATTTTCGAAATAACTTACCAGACGTCGCCTGAAAAAAGTTACTGAAACAAAATTTCACTCCACGAGATTTTCAGCCGTAACAGCAATGACCACGCGCTCAACACCAAGTCCTAGTGAACACTGAAAGTGAATTCTAATCAAACAATTCTCACCGATATTGCAGGCATCTCAATGTAGCGTTTGGTAGAGACCGCTTTTAAGACATTTTTTAAGGATTTTCAATAGCAAGGAGAGCAACCTAAATACTAAAACAATCGTAACTGTCAATGCTTGTCAAATAACACTGAAGAGAAAAGATTGGCTCATATTTATCTATTAATACTTATTTATTAATTCATCTAAATAAATCAATAGGGATTATTTGTTTGCTTAAATTAAAAATTAATTAAAAAATAATTTTTTTTTATTAGAATTTAAGTGCCTCGACAACTATGGCCATTGGCACTATACAAAAGACAAAAAGACATTGTAAATACATACACTATCTTAAAACATAAAATATGTAAAATATCAATCTAGTTTATATTTTGTGGTAGAGGTTGGTTGTTTTGAGGAATTTCAATGTCTTTCAATAGAGTTCAGTGAGTCGATGGTGGATTTGGAGGCAGCATGTAAATAAAGCTGCCGTAGTCTAGTTTAGAACGGATGAGGGATCTGTAAACTCTTGATAAGGTATTTTCGTCGGATACCCAGTGATAGTGGCAGAGAGCTTTGATGATATTAAGTCTTTTAAGACGAATGCCTTTGAGTGTGTTGATATGAAGTTTCCAATTAAGCCGAGAGTCGAAAGTTAATCCAAGAATTTTGCAACGATTAACGGCAGGTAACAGGGAGTTATTAAAGAAGATTAGCGGTGTACCGGATGGGGATCTTCTGCTAAACTTCATGACCTTCGATTTACTTGGAGATAAGAAGAGATGTAGGTTGTTGGCTTTATCTTGCAGCTAATTTACTGCGTTTTGTAGAAGTTTGCAGATGGTGGAAACAGATTTTCCATGGCAGTAGACAATTAAATCATCAGCATATTGAACATATTTGATGGGAGTAGGGAAGTTTGCGCATAAGTCGTTTATTGAAAGGATGAATAGGGTGGGACTAAATACAGATCCCTGAGCTGGACACCATCATTTTGGGTGTGAGGCTGGGAAAGTTTACCATTTCCAGAGACTCTAAAAAATGTATCATATTGTTAATAATAAATTGTTATCACTACATACTTAGCACTTTAGCTTTTTCATAGTAAAACGTGGCAATATCGAATGTTTTCGACTGCATTCCTTTAACGGCTTCAGATAAACTTTTGCCAAAGTAGGTATAGGAGCATTTGATTGTCTTGGTCATACTAGATCTTTCCAAAGGTTCCAATCAATTCAATTCGGTTCAATGTTTCTATTATTCATCACAAAAATATATTGTGTCCGATATATGTATATTAATATTTGCAAAAACTTGATAAAAATAAATGCATTTATTATACGGATTTGCATAAAATTTAACTGACCTAATAACCTTTAAAAAATTTGCACACGCCATAGAAAACGCTTACTAGAGAAGATTCTAACCTTGTATTGAAGTTAAAATTCTTTATTTCATTGAATATTATATTTCAAGAAGTCAACAAATAGAACGTGCCACAGTTTTGATCGTTAAGCTTATTTAGTAAGAAGATATATCGTAGATTAATTAAATTAGTTGTCTTATTGTTAGTTACAATCCTTATTTCTTCCTAAAATGTGGGTTAACACAGTTGACAAAATATCTTAGGACCGGTCCTGATCCTTATATGCATGAGAAAAAACTAATAAATGATGCTGGACATTTTTGTAGGTAAGTAATATCGAATCTCACTCTTACCTTTAGTCGAAATGATGTTCAGGTAGTTGGAGATAGCGTAACCAATTATTTTTCTCTTTCTACCAACAATTTAATTTTCTAACTACACAAAATAATAAGTAAAAGTTTTGTAAAATGACACGGGAATAATTAATTTGTAAAAATTATTATTGTCTTAAGATTATTTTTAAGCAATTTGTTATGTAACGCGTGTGTGCATATTCTGTATTCACGACCAGTGAGACCTAAATGATTTCACTTTCATTTCCACATATGGAAAGTTTTTTGCACCAGTTATTCTTGGCTTTATTTTATCACTAGATATTGAAAAGAAATTTGATTGCCAATGGATATGAATACCTCCTAGAAATCCTGAACTTTAATATAGAATAAGTTATTCATATTCATAAATTATGGATACTTTTGAAGTATTATTAATTAGGACACTCTGTATTTAAGTGGGTTAACTTTTATAATCGATATTTTATCATGAATAAGTTTTTAAAATTAAAAATGTAAGATACCTAGTCAGGAAAAAAAGTATAAAAATAATTTAGCCCCATGTACTTGGACGACATCTATGATTATAACATTGAACTAACTTGTCTAAAAGGTATCTGTAAAATGACAGCAGCGATAGTTCATTATCTAAATAATAGGTGAAAACGTGTAGAGGAATTTGCTGATGCTAAAATACCTATGTAATAACCTTTAATTTTGATGTGACAATGTTTGTAAACAAACACATGTGTGCTTCCGTTGATTAGGTATTTTATCGATGGACATAATGTAAACAATCTTATATCTAACAATTTCAAAACTTTTAGCAAGTAGTTATTTAGGTACCTATATTTTAATTTTAGTTGGAAGGAATACTGACATCTTTTTGAAATAAATAGAAAGAAAACTACATTCAAACAAACTTTATTCAACTAAAATTAACAAAAACGAAAACAGTACATAAATGCTGTTATTAAATACATGCAAAGCTAAACAAAACTAAAACATAAGATATTTGGTATAATGAAAGTAAAGTCATAAGTACTCATGACAATACAAATTTTAATATCAACTAGATAAAATAAAAAGCCCATTTCATAGGCTTTTCTTGTGAAAATAAAAAACTTACACTACAGAATACAAGGAAAACAACCCTAAATGCTAAAATACATAACTCAGTTGATTGTTTTTAAAAAAATATGTTGGTTACAGCTTCATTTGGTAAAAAACTGCTCAACAGAACACAAAACATTTTGGAGGGTAGAGGGTAAAGTAGTTTTATAACATTGTCAAATATTAAAATCTATATTGCACCAATAATAAATTAAAGATTGAAATTCTAAAAATAGTTTAAAAAATGAGAGATTGTCAACAAACTATATTATTGCTACTAAATGTAATCAATTCTGTACATACTGTTGAAAGTATTAAGACACTTTTTTCCACATTTCTGAGATCCACAGCTATTGCATATCGGGAAGCAGCCTATGCAATTTGGTTTCCCACAACGACAAATGTTAATAGCTATGTTCTGGACATCCGAATCAAGAACATTTTCAGGAGAAGCTGTAGGATGAAAATGTTTAGAATCAACAATTTTAGGCTCAGCTTTAGGTTCAACTTTAAGCTCAACTGTAGGTTGAATATTCTTATCGCCATAATCAATCCTACAGAATACAAATTCGTCTTCATTGCAGCTGTTGTCACATTTCAGACATCTATAGCTATAGGGTTTTCGGTAAGACCTTTTCCTGATACATTTACTTTCAAGTAACTTTGGTTTGTACTTCTTTGTGAGTGGGTTTATAACTCTATTAACTAACTTTGGTTTATATTTCTTTACGATTGGGTTTATAATTCTACTTTTAGTTTTATTACCGGCAACAGGTTTTCCATGTGATTCTTTGACAGAAGCATTTCCTTTTGATGACATTTTTGTAACTCTACAAACACTTCACTTTAAACAGCTTATTACTACAACCAGTCCGTAAAAACACCCAAAAATTACTAAGCAAAACTTTTAATATGAAGATGAAACGTTAGCAGAAACCGTTCAAATCCCACTGAAGGACATTAAGTGTGTTCCGTATCTGGGAACACAGAACTAGATCATAAAAGCACGAACTGCTCATGCGCATAATTCCAAAATATAGAACACATACATCAACTTCTGCAATTTATAATTTCTAATGGCAATATCTCCTTCATTGCCGGTCTGCTTGACCTTCTTCTCCATAATATTCATATAATTCCTTGGAAGCTGGAAGCCACTACATGGCTCCTGTTGACCATTAGGGGTTGTCTAATTCTTGGAGGGTCATTTGTATCTGCAGAGAGGGCGAAGAAGGAGATAGTACATTGTCTTAATTTGATAACACTTTTCTGGAACTTTTACCGAAACTTAATTTCACGTGATATTGAAACTACAAAATCCTAATTATTTAATAGCTAGTATCACGTTTAATTCAATTTCCAGTCACACAGCGACATCTATATTCGAATAGTAAGTTATACGTATTGATCAGCTAGTAGCCTACGACAGTATTTGACGTCGTACACAATAAAAATAATATTTTGATACTGAAACAAGGACTTTGTTCCTAAAATTCGGTTTTTGAGGTTATAATTTTATAAATAACCATGAAAATCATTTATAAAAGTTCAGGTTTTTCAATGGCTGACTTAACATTTCCAAAAATGATTTTAGCTTCTCCAGAAGAGGAAAGACCAGAAGATTCTACAGCTTTAGCCATAAAATACATGAAATATTCTGAGGTTTTAAGATCGACTGCCGATTTCAGTTGGAATGAAACACATCGTACAAGATTGAGATTTTTAAGGAAGGAAGTAGATAATCTTAAAGATACTAATTGGAAATATGAGCCTGTCGATACTTTTATAGGACAATCATCTAAATAAAAGAGGTGATACTTGAAGAAGTCATCTAGTTTAAGTTCTATATAAAATTATTCCATTAGATGTGAAGTGCTACCTACTAGTGTTGAATATTAAACTATTAGTGTTAGTGGATGTTATTACAATAGTCTAATATCATAATATTTATGATTAATGTAAAGGAAACATTCAAAATATTCTCCATTCTGTACTTCAGATGAAGCAAAATATATTGTAGTGATACACACTTCACTTATAGCTTGTCTTGCTGTTCAAATTATTCAACTAATTATTATACTCTAATTAAATTATATATTTTGTTTCTGATGGATTATTTCCTACATGTTTCTTTATATTTATATTGGTTGCAACAACTTATTCGCAGCTTTGAATATTGTCAATAATGAAAGTGTTTTTGTACTGTACACTTGTAAATTGATTTCTAGTATTTCTCAATATCACGATTATTATCAATAACCTTCGAAACATTAATCTATTATCAATATATTATTCTAGGATTACTATCTTGAATTTTAATGCTCTATTCAATTTATTTTAATAAACTTTTTGAAATATCTTTCTGTAGTTTTAGTAATATTTATGAATATTACCTTATATGTAGATTTATTTTCACTAGGTAAATACGTAGACACAAATTGAAGAATAGTTCATGTCGATTGATATTAGTCAATCAGTAATTCATATAAATTTTTGTTAAATGTAATTAGTATATTTTGGAAATATAAATAATATTTAGAACAATTAGGTACCAAACAGAGGGAAGGTGGTTACAAATTTATCAGGAAATGGAAAAATTGAAGTATTTTCTATTTTTGTAAATTAAATATTCTTAAAATAAAGTATGTAAACCTATATCATATCTACAAGATACTATAAAATATAAATTATTTCGAAATATAAGTATTTACTGCGCACAATATTTTAGCAAACTGATTTTCTAAATGATAAGGTTATAGTGGTGACAAAATAAATTTTATTATCACTGCTATCTTTCAGGTTAAGGTTGCTTTTTTTGCAGTGTATTGGGATAAACTTAAACATTTTACGTTCAATTGTAATTGCAAACTTAATTTTTTTAGTTTTTATATCAACGTGAGCTGTCATAATGTGTAAGTAAATTTTATTTATTAGCATTTTATATAACTAGATAAAGTTGCCTAATTAAAATAAAATTTAGAACCAAAAATATCTGAAAAGCTTAGACGAGGTATAAGGAAGTTTTAAAATTAATCTATCATAAATTACCACTTGTTAATAGTATGGAGGACAAAGTTACACTCTTCCATTCCATGATTAAGCGACGTCACTTCGTAAAAAGCCAATAGAAATAGAGAGCTATTTTTATAAAAAGCAACAGGTTTTTCATAATGATTAAAGAGCTATTAATAATTGAGGATTGAGAAAATTTCCGAAAAAAATTTCTTATGGAATACCATAATTTAAAAAAATTATTTTGGTATATAGTGTCGCCTATAAAACTAAAAAACTACTACTGAAACATGGTAAAACACGTCATATACGAGAAGCATTCAAAAATTTGATTTTGAGGCAAGAGTCACCTTCAAAAATCTTTGGAAATGAACAGAACAATATTACTTATGAATCACCATGTATACAGGGTGTACCAACCTTACGACAAACTTCGGTATATGGGTTATTTTGAGAGATATCAAAAAATGTTATGATGACATGAAAGAGATAATGTGCATTGAAGTTAACGGTGAACACTTTGAACTTTCAGTTTAATATTACGGTTAGGATTATACTTTTGGTAGCTAGTTTTGTTTAGAATGAATTATTCATTAAAATTTATCAATAATCAGGATTTTTCGTTACATACAACGTTTATTGCTTTCACATAATAGGTCAATGATTATAGTTTACAATAAATATTACAAAATAACTCTGTTTTTATAAACTTTGGGTATAGGGAATGCTTGACAAAAATTAAAGTTACATAATCGAAGATTCTATTTTTGCTATAAAATACAGGGTGTTCCATTTGAAAGAAGAAAGAAAATGACAGGTTCAAGTTTCCGTTCACCCTGTATACAAGAAAGAATATAATTGAAATTTAATAGGATACGGAGATATTGCATCATGTTACGAAACTTTGTTTGGCAAAATACATTTTTTTCCTTCAACGTACAACAAGCTACAGACCGTTGATTTACTTACGATTTTCACATAAACGTGTCCATATCTTTTGTAGGACTCTGTATAACGTGGCAAAACCTTATATCAAAAGCTTCAAAATAAATGTAACCAATCCGAATTCGGTATAATATACAGGGGTTCCCATTTGAAAAATCATATGTTTGGTTTGTAACGGAGTTATGCAGCACTCTGTATAGTTCGAAATAATTTCAAAATATGGACCTTCAGCACATCTACTATTTTTGTCAATAACATTTCTTGATATCTCTTAAAATAACCCATATACCGAAGTTTGTCGTAAGATTGGTACACCCTGTATGTTGAAAGTACATATAATGGAAAACTTTTTTTAATTCAAATTTTTAGTCATAGAGGAGGTATGACTCTTTAAACAACCGCTAAAATAGAGATAGAGTATTGCAATAATTTGAAGTTATACCGACTCTCGGACGAACTCCTACCTCTAGACCTATCTCAAGCGATCCTTGCACAACCCGACCTTGTCCTGCACCATGGAAGCTCCTATAGGACGTCGGTAACAAATTTCCGATTCGTTTAAAGCAATGCGCACTATTTTCTATTCCTGTGATTTGTAGTATATGCAACTTCAATTAAATTTTTAAGTGACAATTCCTGTGGCAGAAACGTGGGAACTTTTTTTGGACAAAAATCAATATTTGATAATGTCAAGGTCATGTTTATCTGGTTGCCTTTACGTTTGAGATTTTCGCTTTGTTCAGTAAAGGATTTAGTGCCAGAATCTAATATGTATGTGGTTTATTAAAAGTATTTTACGCATGAATGTGTTTAAATGTTTATTATTGTCATAGAAATGCAGATTTTTGAAATATACATTTTTTGTACCCTGCTTGAATTTTATATATTTGTTTTTATTATCTGGATAAAAAATAGTACTAATAGTTATTTTTTTTTGTTTCACTCGATAGCCATCAAGGATATATTGAATTTAAAAAAAAAATCGGAAGTAAACGAGAAATTGTCGGATTTTCCCGTTGAAATAAATCGAATAAAAATCAATTATTACAGGTGTTATTAGTACTATTAAGATATTTTACAGTATGAGTGGTCCTGTTGAGATTTTTACTATCGAGGTAGGGGTTCTTTATTTTATTTACTGTTAATTTTTACCAAAAAGTTTTTTTTGTATAGTGCATGTCATTTTCATTAAATAATATATATTCGTCTTTTTTCTATTTATACATATAAGCACCCCTGTAAAATCCGCATTTCTTAACCGATTTTGATTCAATTTTTTTGTTAGATTCAGTATTAAAAACAGTATTTTGGCACAAATTTTCATAGCCTAATTACTATTTTCAAGGCCCTCTATGTTAATTTTTCTTTGCCAAAAAAGACAAAAGTACATTAGGCATTTTTTTCTCAAATATAACTATACCGCTGGATTTAGAATTATCACAAATGTAAACTACCAAAATTTTATAAGAAAATTTTTATTAACGACAAAGTTATTACAACATGAATTTGAAAAAAGTGGTATTTTCATTAATTTTTTACGTAGAATGTAGACAAATTTTTGAAACGGCAACATGGTAAACAAAATCTAGGACTCAAACATATTGCACAGTAAAAATTCGAAGCCGATAACTTAACCCGTTCTAGAGTTATAGCTTTTCGAGGTCGTTGATCACGATTATGATGTTGAAATTGACCCCCCGGACACCTGGTGCTCAAGAACGTCGATGAACCTCGTCTCCGTGGGACTCTCCAAGAAATCACGAGGGGAACGAAAAAAACTCCGCGCCCGGGGGTTTTTCGGGCGGCTGAATTCAAATATGGCATCGGCGAACACCCCCCGGACACCTGGTGCCCCCGAACCTCGACCTTGGACATCATCCCCGAGAACTTTCTTGACAATATCGACAAAAACAGCCCGGAAATTATTGGAGGCGTGTTTTTTGAGGCGCGAAATCACTTTCAAAAAAAGCCCAAAAGCTCTTAATCCGACACTGCCAATGACGAAAACAGTTTTTTTTAATGAGTATAAAACTAATCTATATTATGTCAGATTATGTACAATTTTGACAGATGACAACAAAAACATTTCGGAAAAAGTCTCATCCGCCCTCGTATACTATATGATCCAACTTGATTTCAATGTTTCAATTAATTTTTCATGGAGATAAAAATATGGTTCAAGGTTCGCAAAATCATTTGATTCGCTTTGAGCGCATTTTTCAAAGCGGTCGAATCATTGACAAATCACGGTGTGATCAACTTTGGTATACACCCAGCCATGGTCATTACCAAAAAGATATTTGTTGACAATAAAATATCTGATTCGACGGGTAAATTTAACGAGAAATATTTTTTTTTGTTTTTGGTTTTTGTATCAAAAATATTTTACAAATTGAAGGTGATCGGGGTCAAATGGAAGTCACGGAAATATATAACATCTTTTTGTCGGATGCTGTATATACAAAAACATAACCAGAATCTATGAACTCTACAAATATTTATATTTAAATAAACTAAACTTTGATCCAGGAGGTCATTCGATATGAATGTTTACAGAATGGCAATCATCGACTGCAAAATACAGAAAGCCCTTGTATTTCAACTTCGACAACCGCCACGAACTTACCGTCCCTTGGAAATTCAAATTCGACATTGAATCAGAAAAAGATGGACAAAGACACCAACATAGGGATGGAAATGCAGGAGATACAGCCTCTACAGAATTGTAAAGAAGAAACGGAATATACAGTTCAAAAACCTCCATTTCAATTCAACTTTAGAACTCTTAAAACACAAGTAAGTTTTTGCTATTTTTAAATTTCCGAAAAAAATTTGTTGCTCATCTATTTGCTTCTGGCATAAATAAAATAAAATATTATCTTATTTTCAAAAATAGATTTGTTTTGATGAATATTTATTTAAAGATATTTGTTATAATTATATTGGCAGAATTAAATAATATACCTACTTACTGATAACCAAAAGAATTGCGGCATTTTCTCCTGCACGTGTACAACAAAAACAATTTTTTACAAAACAACTTACTTTTTCCAATAACTGAAACTTTTTTAAGAAAGGCTACTCAGGGCTCAGTTTCTACCCAGTTATAAAATAGAGATAAAGCTCCTAAAAATGTGAGCAATAGCTCATTGGATTCGGAATGACCTCTAGAAAAATGGGTTTTGAGGATTTTACTGCACGTAAAAAATTGCAATTGTTATTAACAAAATAAGATGAAAAAAAAGAGGTATTTAGGTTTTTGTTAATAACTCGTATACTATTAATATTTACGATATTTGGAAGAAAGGTCCTTAAAGAGGAAGATATTTCCGAAAAAAAAGTTCCAGCTCCCGGAACTCTACCTCTATTATTAATAGTTTCAATTTAACGATGAAAATAGGGCTCCGCGCAGCGATTACGGCATGGGTGCTCTGCCGCTAAACACGGCGTACACAAAAAATTATTTTTTTATCTCCATTTTTCACATTTTTCAACTTGTAGACTGGACTATTACTTGTTTTGCATACTTTTGGACAGCCCTATATACATGATATATTTCAGTGTGATATTTGTCATTCATTGTTCCTATTTACGTGGAA
This sequence comes from Galerucella pusilla, assembly GCA_910591695.1. NCBI lineage: Eukaryota > Metazoa > Arthropoda > Insecta > Coleoptera > Chrysomelidae > Galerucella > Galerucella pusilla. Next base: position 21,726 of record CAJUYI010000040.1, read on the forward strand.
TCAATTTCTATATTATAGATATATCGTTAAGCAATACTTTGTCTGAGCACTGGTAATTAAGTATATAAAATACAAACTAACTCTTCAAAATGGAAAACAAAGTTTGGTATGTGATAAAGTCATTGAATTAAAATGTACAGTGAGACATGCAAAAATAACTTTTATATATTGATCTAATTGGTCTAGTGTTGACGTAGCCGATTTATTTTTGTATTGATAAGCCCAACTGTAGGTGCACTTTCAGTCAGGTAGATCAGCTTTTGAGTTTAAGCTTATTGATAGTTATCAAATTCATTCCATATAAGAAGTTATTTTCGAGGACTACAATGATTAGAGCGGTAAATTTATACAATTTTAAATAAATTCTGTTATTTATTTGAAAATGTCAATTTCTCACTGCAGCTTTTATTAATAAGATGTTTATTTGACAGCTATTTGCAGCAGTTGCTGTGTCTTGGGTATCTCTAATTATTGGATATTCAACTGCTTATACAGCACCAGCACAATTATCACTTGAAAGAGATTTCAACTTCACCGGTGATGAGGTAAGCACATTTGTGACAAATTTTAGGAAATTATATTAATAGAAGAAATAAAAAGATGGTACTACCTACTAGAAGAATTTCGTTTGGGAGAAATATTAAACACTAACTAAAAAGTTTTGTACCCATCTAAAATCAATAAACTATAATCAACGAGATATTGGAAAGGAAAATATTGACAGACAATCAAAAAAAGCGTGGGAAGAAAACTATCACGAATAATACCTACTTTAACCGGACCGCCATTTTAAACATTATACAAAATATAAAGACGATATAAACCTTCCCCCCCGATTTTTTCTTAAAATATGAGTATGAGTCGTCACTGTCTATCTTTTTGTTCTTATTAAACATGAAATGTATGTAAATTTAAAATTAGTACTATTTCTATATACCTACCTTACGAAATTAAGCTTCAAAACATAAGTGAAATCCGTATTAAACAACAATAAATGACAAAATGATCTAGGTTAGCAGAATCGTTGTAAGTTGTAAGAAATGTATTCGTAAATAATGTAAACAAACTCACCGCTCCAGGTTCCTGATGTATTATCTATTATCCCTAAACTATTATTGTTTAGAAATCACCAGAACAACACTAATATATTTTAATATACACAATTTTGTTAAATATTTTTGAAAGTCTGGGGGACGCGTACTTAAAACAGCAATTAGGTGAGAAAATGAACTAACGAACTAAAATAGACGCGTGCGCACCCTAGACAGAGAGCCTAGATAACTAGATTGAAAACTGCAAGAATGAATTTTCAGGAATAATTTTATTGAGTACCTTATAGTTGCAAATTAATATTTATTCTTAAATATTTGCTTTGTTTACCCTGATTTATATTGAAAATACGTTATAAAAAAAATTGAAATTAAATTAATTAATCGCCTTTTTTTTTAAACGTCAGACAGTCGCTTGATTAATTTATTTACATAGGTAGGTACAGGATATACCTATATGAGAAGCTGCACTTTTTTATTTCTTATTATGTACACAAACTGACTAAAAACAATTTTTTGCCGATTGGTCATTTCGATTGATAAAATATGTATTATAGTCCAGTGAAATTTTGTAAAATAAATTGATGGATATATAATTTGTTTTCAGATGTCCTGGATATCCAGTTTTATGCCGCTAGGCGCCTTAGTTGGTGGCTTAGGAGGCGGTACCATCATTGACTTAATGGGTAGAAAAAGAAGTATCATGTTAACTAACGTGTTTTTCTTGATATCTTGGTTAATATGTTTTTTTGCATCTAACTATATTTACCTCTACATAGGAAGAATAATAGTAGGTGTTAGTGTTGGTGTGGCTTCGTTAACTCTGCCAGTTTATACCGCGGAAAGTTTACAGCCAGAAGTCCGCGGATCTTTGGGGCTTTTACCAACGGCACTTGGTAATATGGGTATGTTAATTTGTTTCAGCTTTGGAACGTTTTACGAATGGAAAGTATTAGCTTTGATCGGAGCAATATTGTCTATACCGTTTCTAATAATGTTTTGGTTTATACCAGAAACTCCAAAATTCCTACTATGCAAAGGAGATTTGCGTAATGCTCAGAAATCTCTACAATGGCTGCGCGGACCAAACATGGACATCGAAAGCGAATTCGCTGATCTCCAGAAAATACAAAAAGAATCCAATGAGCTTAATGCTAGTATATGGGACGTTTTTTCGAAAAACAACTTAAAGGTTTTATCGATAGTGTTGGGGTTGATGTTCTTCCAACAATTCAGCGGTATAAACGCTGTCATATTTTATACAACCAAGATATTCAAAGAATCCGGATCAAGTCTAGACGAAAAATATTGCACAATGATAGTCGGGGTAGTAAATTTCATTTCAACCTTCATAGCTGCCATACTTATAGATCGATTAGGTAGAAAAGTTTTATTGTATATATCCAGTGTCTCTATGGTATTTTCATTGGCTGTATTAGGAGCATATTTTTATTTAAAAGACGTATCCCATTATAACATATCGAGTATTGGTTGGGTGCCTCTTATAAGCTTCATGGTTTACGTGCTAGGTTTTTCTCTAGGCTTCGGACCAATTCCATGGTTGATGATGGGGGAGATTTTACCAGCCAAAATAAGAGGTCCAGCTGCTTCCATAGCTACTGCATTCAACTGGGCCTGTACCTTTATTGTTACCAAAACATTCTTGCTCATTATTAAAGCCATAGGTATTTATTATACTTTTTGGCTGTACGGGTGGATTGTAGCAGCTTCTATGCTCTTTTCCTTCTTCATTGTGCCAGAAACTAAGGGTATAAGTATGGCGGATATTGAGAGAAAGTTAACCGGGATTAAAATTAAGAAATCCAACCCCGTTATTCATCTTAAGCCAATGTCAAACACTGATGGATAAAGTTGGTCAGTAAATAAGCATATTGTATCATAACATATCTACTACTTTGACTATAAACTTGAGTTAATCATAACTAAATGTTCTTGTGATAAGAATTTTAACTGTAATAAACAGTATAGTTTGTTTTTAAAAGTACCGGGTGATCAGTTAAGGGTAGCGAGCGGCCATATCTCATAAAAGATATTGGTCGTATAGATTTAGAAATTTTCGAGTTTGTCAAACGTCCGCTAGAGGGCGTAACAACCAGCAATAAGTAGAAAAATGGAATTTTTATAGAATTTTGCCTAATGAAAGTATATCGATGATATCATTTTCATATTTACTGACTATTCACCTACACTTTTTGACTGAAATGTTTTTTTCTATCTATAAAAATAAAGCGGTGGGGGGAGCTCAATTGTTTTTTTAAACAAACCAAGATTGGTCTCGTTTCGCTTGACCGATTTCAACAAATTTGGACTCATATGGAAGAGCATAATTTACTCTACAAAACGCTTAATTGGTTTTGACTTTTTGACTTCCGTCTTCGCCGCTAGATGGCGTTAACTGAAATGGCGGCAAGTTTTTGAGTTTTTAAAAAAAAAAAACAAATGTAATGGTATATCCATTTTTATATATTTTAAAAGAGGATACATTTTTCTAAAATTTAATGAAAAAAATTAATTATTTACCCTTTTTTGAACCGTTGATATTGAACAAAATATAATTTTATTACATTAAAAAATGGCACGACACTGCTTTTTATCAAAATAAAAAGATTTTCGTAAACTAATAAGTGATTACGAAAATGATTTTTATTTTGCTGAAAAGCAGTGGCGTGCCATTTTTTAATGTAATAATATTATATTTTGTTCAATATCAACGGTTAAAAAAAAGGTAGATGATTAATTTTTTTCAATAAATTTAAAAAAAATGTTTCCTCTTTTAAAATATGTAGAAATGAATATACCATTACATTTGTTTTTTTTTTGAAAACGACTCAAAAATTTGCTACCATTCCAGTTAACGCCATCTAGCGGCGAAGACGAAAGTCAAAAAGTCAAAACCAAGTAAGCGTTTTGTAGTGTAAATTATGCTCTTTCATATGAGCCCAAATTTGTTACAATCGGTCAAGCGAAACGGGAGAAATCTTTGTTTGTTTAAAAAAACAATTGAACTTCCCCCACCGCTTTATTTTTATAGATAGAAGAAAACATTTCAGATAAAAAGTGTAGGTGAATAGTCAGTAAATATGAAAATTATATCATCGTTATACTTTCATTAGGCAAAATTCTATAAAAATCCCATTTTTCTACTTATTGTTGGTTGTTACGCCCTCTAGCAGACGTTTGACAAACTCGAAAATAGTTTCCAGCAATTTCTCTTGGCGACTTTTATCACGAATTTTTTTTTTCTAAATCTATATGACCAATATCTTATGATTTATGGCCGCTCGTTGACTTTAACTTATCACCCTGTACATAGAGTATTGGAATGCAATAATCCTTTAGCAAGCAGATGCGAGCTATGGTCAAAATTGAAGAAACATTTTACAATAATTTAATAGTAACTTTAGGTAGTTATTAATGAACAAATGCCACTACAACTCTGTAATATCCAATAAACATCTGGTACTTTTTGATACAAACTATACTGAGATAAAAAATAGCCGTTGAAGGATGGCACATGTTCGTTTTTTGATGGGAAGTAGTCAGGAAATTTTATGAAATGCAACATTTACTTAAATTTCCGTTTACTTAATGTAATTATATTTATTTGAATTGTGATTTATGTAGTTAAAAGTTATTGTTCTATCGATGTTGTTAATAAAATTATTTAGGAAGATATTATTTATTTTATAATAAATATTTTTATAAACTAATAAAATGTTTTTAATTAGAAAAAAATTCGTTTACCTTGTCCATGTTACATTTGAACATTTGCTGGAAATGGATTTTATACAGAGTGAGCCCGGGGTAAATTATTAACCATTTTAACAAATAAAAACAATGTATTTTATTGACCTAAAGATTTACAAAGATCACGACGTAAAAAACGTATAAATATTTTCAATAAATACATCTAAAAAATAAATAAATTTATAAAAAAAAATGTGTCATGGATTTCTGCATTGCGTACAGTCTTCCATGGCTTCTTGAAAATCTTCAATCTGAAGAGTCATTTCGAAAAAATTGTATTTTTCGTGTATATTTTTAGAGGCAACCATCAACACATTCTGAGGATTTGTACCAGGACCTAAAAACATTCAATTAAAATAAAATAACTAACAAATATGTTATTAAATCAGTGGCGTACTTACTTATAGCAACATGCGCAGACATGGCGATTTTATCTAAACTCAAAGCCCAAATTCTCAAGTTATGAACTCTCTGTACCCCTTCGATTTTTAACAGAGTTGACATTACTTCCTCGAAATTGACACCTTTTGGCATCGCCTCCATTAAAACCAACAAAGCGTCCTTGATTATAGCAAACGTGGTAATCAATACCAAGGCTGAAAAGAGGAAGGTACAAATGGGATCCACAATCATCAAATTGGGCTGAAAATAATAAAAATTATTCAAACTCAGTCCGAATGTACCGGGTGGTCCAATAAGCCGATCTCTCGGCTTATATCAGAAACTATTCATGTTATAAATTTAGTAGAAAAAATTCTTTGGGAAAAGTGGACAAGAGAAATTACTGGAAATTACTCTCAAGTTTCTAGGTTAACCGCTAGGGGGCGTAACCTGTAAAGAAAAATTTAAAAACCAGTTTTTTGTGAAATATGCCCAATTATACCCAGTGTTAAATAAGTAAATTAAAAAAAGGCCTAAATTTAGCACAAATTTGTTTATTTACTTTTTATTCTATTTTTCCAAATAAAGGGAGGGGGAAAGTGGAGAAGTGTTTGTGGATAAATACCTATAACTTTGGTTTGAATCAACCGATTTTAACGAAATTAGTGTCAATAGAAAGAGTGTAGATGAATTAATCACATCTACTATAAAACAATGGCATTTAGTTTTAGTTGTCATAGATAGAGGGTACTTTCGAATGAAAAAAAATATGTTTAAGCGTTTTTATTTATATCTTGACTTCGACAAAAGCTATCAACATGCAGTTTGCGCCGTTTTGTTGAGAATTTAATCCAGTTCCATTATAATTTACAATAATTAGGTGTTTCCATTAAACATTTTTTAAGAAAACAAATTTTTTTCATTCGAAAGTACCCCCTACCTATGACAATTAATACTAAATTCCATTGTTTTATAGTAGATGTGATTAATTCATCTATAGTCTGTACAGAAAGTACGAGGAGTAATAAACCCTAATTAAGTATGCAAAACCTTTACAGGGAGCACCATGAAATTTTTGATAAATCTCTTACTTTAAATTACATTTCTTCCGTAAATCTAAAAACCAGGTAGTTCGACCCCGTATTTGTTTCAGTTGTAGCAAAGTTTAGGGTTTCTTCATTGTTAAAGGATTGAAAACTGCAGGAGATAGGTATAGAGAATAGTAATACATATCGATAGTGGACAACGTATTCTTCTAAAATTAATAATCACATACAGGGTGTCCGATTTGAAAAAAAGGAATTACGCGAAGATTGTGGATTCCGTTTTTATTCCAATTTTGACAGCACCCTGTATAATAAAAAAGGTAACTTCACAGTGTAAACGAAAAAGCGGTATGTGGTGAATAGTTTCTGAGAAATTTAAACTTTTATTCAAATTACATTAGAGGATATTGAATTTTATGTACATGGTAAAAAAGTGTCATTTTCATATAAAAAACATTACAACTCAAAAACGGTTCAAGATAGGTATAGGGAAGTATTAACAAAAAATGTTCAGAATAACGTAAATATTCCTAAAATTTAAAAATATACAGGGTCTTCTATTAAAAATTAGAAAGTTATGTGCGACTTCCGGTATAACCGGAAGTAGAATTGTTACGGCAATATTTTCATTGAATAGCTCATTATTCAAAACCCCTTCATGCCAATTTTCATATTTCAGATACCTTTAGTTCTCGAGATATCTCTAATTGACCGTTTATCTGCCGCACCCTGTATAGCCGAGAGATCGGCTTATTGGACAGCCCGGTACAAAAGATAAAAGAATTAAGACATCAAAAAATGCACTTACTTTGAAATAAATCACAATGGCCGCCACGAAAACGCCGAAGCTTTGAAGAAAGTCACCTAAAACATGAATAAAAGCAGCTCGGACGTTTATATTTTCTTGATCCTTTTTAGCGTGTCCGTGCTCAGGATCCGCGGCTCTTCCGTGAGTATGTCCATGCTGGTGCAACGTCAAGCCCATACTACAAATAAACCCATCAAAAACAATCATTTTTTCCCAAAAAAATAATCTTCGACTTACATAATATTAACCCCAACTCCAACTCCAGAGGTGATTAACATTACGACGGAATCAACTTCGTAAGTTTCATAAATAATTCTTTGAATTGCCATGTAAACGAGTATACCAGTAACAACCCAAATTAGGACGACTGAAGTTAAGGCACCGATAACTTCGGCTCGGTACCATCCGAACAACATTTTTTTGGTGGAAGGCCTGTTGGCCATGTATAAAGCGAACAAAGATATCATAAAACTGGCGAAATCTGTTAAAAGATGAGCTGCATCTGAAGCTATTGCTAAACTGTTCGATAAATAACCACCTACAATAATTTATATTATAATAATATATAGTGTGTACAATTGTTTGTATTTTTGAATGTTCTCGTACCTACTACTTCTGCTATCATGAATACTACGCATAGTATACTAGCTATTATTAGTTTCTTTCTTGCCCGTTTGTCTACTTCTGGCGCTTTGTTTTGATGGCAGTGCTTATTTACTGAAAAAAAGCCAAATAATTAGTGTTGTTGCAAATATAGAAGATTTGGCGTTAAAATGTTTTTTATTTCCAATCAGTAACATAATAAAATCGCAAAATATGCAAAGCCTTACTCTGAACAGGGACGGACTAGAAGAGCTAGAAAATGGTCCCATTTTAATTTCTTTAAATATGCCTTTCAAACGAGATATCACTTGCCATAAGGTCCTATTTAAAATTATTGGCCAGAGTGGCACTGTGACGTCATCTATTAGTATTACGTCACCTGTTACCTTTCGTAGAGAAGTTTACAACACTTTATTTTCACCCTCCAAATTTTATTAATGTAAGTGTAGCCGTTCAAAAGATACGAGGGGGGGAGGGGACTTTTGTATAGCACTGTATAGTTATGGTTAACTGTATTTGTTTTGAAGTTGGTTTGGTTTTTTGTTAAGTTATTTATTCATACAAATACAGTGCTTTTCAGACAAAGTATCCACCTTTAATAACTTTTGTAATACTGGTATTTATAAAAAATCCAAAAACACGTCAATTTATGTTGGAAGGGGCAAGCATTATGGCTTATTTAAACTCACTGGAAAAGCCACCCCCTCACCCCTAGCAGCATCCCCTTTATTTTTTTAAATTACTTTTCATATTTTTTATGTAAAATTTGGATACTCCTCTTTGA
>CAJUYI010000040.1:30174-83869 GCA_910591695.1 Galerucella pusilla
TCAAAGAGGAGTATCCAAATTTTACATAAAAAATATGAAAAGTAATTTAAAAAAATAAAGGGGATGCTGCTAGGGGTGAGGGGGTGGCTTTTCCAGTAAATTTAGAAAAGCCATAATGCTTGCCCCTTCCAACATAAATTGACGTGTTTTTGGATTTTTTCTAAATACCAGTATTACAAAAGTTATTAAAGGTGGATACTTTTATCTGAAAAGCACTGTATAAATCAATCTTGTGCTCAGCCCTGTAACAAAAGCTGTAAGCTTTTGTTAAACCAACCTCTAGTAAATATCAAGAAATTGTTTAACGAATAAAACAATTAGAGATTCCTTTGAGTGTTTCCAAGAAAATTTTTATTATTCCACAAATTATCTATTGTATATATAATAAAATTTAATCGAGTGACATTCCGTATTACATTTTTAAAATCAGCTCACGTAAAACAAAATAATATAATTTGTCTACTTGGGATAGATAAGATAATGAATACCAGAAAAAAATTTTATTACCATTTATCAATCTTTTTAATTGGTTGTATATTCATGTAAATATAAGTGTTTTTATTTATACAGGATGTCTAATTTATATTTTAACATTTAATTAGGGCTGTACGACGGAGGATACATATGTACATATCATAGTTCGTCATATTTATACGGGGCTCGCTAGTCTACCACGAGCCGCTCGAAGTAGGCTCGCTAGTCTACCACTAGCTGCTCGAAGTAGGCTCGCTTTTGACGTAAACCTTGCTAATTGCGTATAAAATTAACTTAAAGATGTTAGTGATGCTCGCGGTATGCTCGTTGGCTCGCTGTGTGTAAAAAGAATATTTTTTATTTATATTATTAGTAGTATTCAACAAATATTTGTTGAAATTATTAATTTAAATCTAAATATTTTCGTAAAAAGTGTTAGTATTTGTTTTGTTCCGTTGTTCACAATACTACAGATATAAAAAAATCACAGATATAAAAAATATTTTATATAGGATGTCCCAGGAATTTGTATAAAAACTGTAGAGGCCTATAGAGTCATGTCATAATTTTTAATCTCTCTATTATCTCATAAGGTTTTGGTACGAACTCCGGGCCCTTTGAATATTAAAATTTTAAACAATTTAACTGATTTTCGAAAAAGTATACAATGCAGAACTTGACGCTTTATTGACAATTTAAATTGTTTTCAAAAAATATCTATAAGTCAAATGAAATAACTGCTAAAAGTTATAAAGGCAGACACAAAAATTTCATTAATTTATGTCAACTTTTTTGGTTTAAAATGCATGTCTAAAAGCAGAATTTTTTAACGAAAAAGATCGAAAAGAGTTGATAACATTTATTTTTGATATATAAATAGATAAAAAAGTATAATATACCATATTCCTTACGTAGTGACATATTGCAGTGATTTTCTTTAACCAGAATCCACTTTGATAAACTGTTTTTAAAATTCAAAGAGTAACGATTACGGACTTACTAAGCTCGAGCTATAATGATGGACTGAAGCGTTATACGAACAGAGCATGCTCTATTATTTATCTATACTGAATATGATTATTCACTGGTAAATAAACAATTTGAAATAAATAACTGAAAAAAACGGCAGATCAGCGGGAAAAAGTAGCACCTAAGAGCTATAGGAAATACATAATGTTAGGACTAGCTTGACATTTCTCAGTTGTCATCTTGATTGAGTTTTTATTATTAGTTACTATTTCGAAAATATGCGAGCTGTAAGTTTTGTAAAACGTAACGCCACTTGAAATGGTACAAATTAATATCTAAATCGATATACGGGCACTTAAAATTATCATTATCAACTTACCAGTGACTTCTATCATTTTGTTCGGATTCAAATCACAATTGTTACTGATATACGATAAAAAAAAAGCACAAGTGTTGAAATTTATAGTCGTTCATGTGGCAAAGGAGCAACAATAGATTACGAGTAAATATACTAATCCTAAATATTTTCCAGAATATTACATAAGTCAATAAAAATATTTGGGTAGTGTGCAAAAGGATAGGGCTGCATGCAAAAATTCCTTTCTCACATTATCATATGTATATGTGAGTTTTCAACAACTTTTATTGTATATACAGGGTGTCGGTAATTGTATCCATCCTCATTATTTTAAAAAAAATTTAAAATAATACTTGACTATGTATCTACCCTTTGGAAACTAAACCTAACAGTTTCCAAACTCCCTGTATATTTGCATATTTTTGAGATCCTCTTAATGAACCGATTCCAACAAACTAAATAATGTATGGTCAATTATGAATTATACAGGGTGAAATTTTTATTTTTACCGTTATTAAACACATACATAAAATACCTGATGTATTTGATTTTAATACATTAAAATAAATGCTCAAAATGTTCTCCACCTAGTTTTTGGCAATAGCACAGTCTCCTATAGAACTCCTCCTTAACTTTGTTTAAAGTTTGAGGTGAAATATTCCGTATTTCTGTAGTTATCCTGTCTTTGAGGTCTACAATGCTAGTTGGTTGTGTTGCATATACTTTGTTCTTGAGATAACCCCACAGAAAAAAATCTAACGGCGTAAGGTCTGGCGATCTAGCTGGCCACTCAATAGTACCTCTTCGTCCAATCCATGTATTGGGGAAGATTTCATTTAAATAAGTTCTTACCATTAAAGCATAATGGGGTGTTGCCCCGTCTTGCTGGAACCAAACATTTTCATTCGGAAAGCTAGGATCTATTGCGCAGGAATAACTTCATTTCTAAGGATATTTAAATATTTTTCAGTTGTCAAATTTCCATTTATAAATATAGGACCAATAATATGATACAGGCCCAAACGTTCACCTTTTGAGGGTACCGAGTATGTATGTGTCTAACGCATCCAATTAGGATTCTCTGCTGACCAATATCTACAGTTCTGTCGATTTACCTCTCCAGGATTTACCTCGGTTCATTGAGAGGATTTCAAAAATATGCAAATATACAGGGAGTTTCATTAAAAAAAACAACACCGACTATGGCATACTTGCGTGAATCAACCTGTACATTTAAATTTATGTTTACATAACGCACAACTCAATTCAAAAGTTGACGTGTTTCGGCATTTTTTATAATTTTCTAAAATAATGACATAAAGAATTTTATTACATAAGTGGTTTCCACACTGTATAATACCATTATAAAACCCACTGTAACATACGAGAGTGAAACATGGATTCTAACAAAAAAACAGGAAGAAAAGCTGGAGCGCTGGGAGCGTAAAATTCTGAGAGCAAGAGCAAGAAGAGCAAGAAATAGACATGTTATATGGAGAAGCAAAGATAACATCAAGAATAAAAACATACAGGTGGTTGGGACACGTAGAAAGATTGAACAAAGAAAGAATGACAAAAATGGCTCTTTACAGGACTCTTATTGGCAAAAGAAGAAGAGGGCGGCCTAGAAAAAGATGGTTTGAAAGTGTGATGTCTGATATAAATAAACTGGAAATTGGACACAGAAAGCTAAGAATAGAGAGGAATGGAGAAAAATAACTGCCCTGGGTCTACAAGGCCTGTAGAGCATATATGTATGTATCTACCCTTTACTGAATTTAAAGCAACGAAATAAATGTTTCACTTACATAATTCTGTTGTATCTGAGTTTTCCCTTGCGTTTATTTGTGGTTCCCCTTCTAGCTCCAAAACTTCTCCTTCAAGGACTGTACAACATCCTGCGCTAAGTCTACCATGTACGCAATAGACGACTCCTCTCGGGGAGGATGATACACTGTTTTCTCTTGTCCGGAGTGAACCATAATTACCTTTGTCTATTTTACTGAAATAATTTAAAATCATCTACATTCTAATCGAACACTATTCATCTGCTGATTTTCTTGTAAGGATATCTTAAAAATTGGATAAATATGCCCAGACTAAAAGGTAGGTAACTATAACGACACGTAAAGCTGAGGGTAATGATTTGTTGAGACCAAAACATGATCCAAGGTTCCACCATAGATAACCTGGTTCCGCGATAACAATAACAATTTGGAAGATTTATGTCACCTGCATAAATTGACCGAAATTCAGTGAAATGCCTTTTTTAATTAAGAAAAATGTTTAAAAAAACGAAAGAACTGATAATAGACTTCCTTCCATGAAATCATCAGATCCTCGTGCCATTCTTTAGTAATCAAAAATTCCCTTTACGGCAAAAAAATACTTACATCAATGTATTTTTTTCTTGATCATCCTTCATCACTACTTTTACTAAATTGATCCGGTCTTGCTGGAAGCTGTGATTGATTATTTAAAATAATTGCACTCGTTACCACAGTTTGTAATGTTTTTATCAAAAGGTCGACATATGGGTTCCTTAGCATCCAATAACAATTTATTTCCTAATACCTATTAAGAATTTATTAATATACTGTATTAAATTTGGTTTTTATTTCAATAAATAATAGAATCTTGTGATAACGCAGTTGATATTGATGGTAAAACCAAAGATCATAGATATTAATTAATCTATATTTTGTTTACCCATTTATTTTGAACTTAAAAAATGATTCTTCAGTTTCGGAGAAGTTATTCCGAAAAAAAACTAATTAATTTAAACTGACATAAAACTGAAATTAACGATTATAAACATTAAACATAGACAGAGTGTAAAAAAATATGGAAAAACCACGGTTTAAATAGAAAAAATCCTTAGATATATCCTAACTGGCAAATAATATGAAAATACCATTTTGTAAGTGAAAAACATTTTTCATTATTAATTACTTAATGATTATACTTTCGATAAATATAAATAATATAATAAAAAATACCTCCGCCTATGAACAAAACTAGACGACACGTTCAAGAAAAAAAAACTGAAACTGAAAACTACGTTTATAATGAAATGGAATCTTATTTCATTTCAAATTTAGTTTCATTATTGTAATTGTAAGAAAATTCTTTTCACTTTTGAAACTTTCAAAACCAATATTGTAATTATTTCTATCTATTCAAAAATCGCGCCTTCACTTCACTTTCCTTGACATTAAAAATAACACGACTACTAATCTGGCTAACAGATTCTTATCAGTTGGGTTGGTTAAAGAGAGCTGGAAGATCTTTAAAGTGAAAAGAACAACGAAATTTACTAGAAACGTCAAATCAATAACCTGTCAGTGAGGTGAGGTGCTGGGAAAACTGAAATGCAAACAATAGAGAATAATAACATTTTCTCAATTCATTAAGGAAGATGAATCATTATAATACAGTGCAGTGACTACCGTAATATAAGTACGACTTTATTAAAGATGGTTGTGAAATGGTGGTATCATCTAAAAAGGAAATAAAATTTTATAGTTACAAAAGGCTAGCTTTACAAAATCCATGACATGGGCATTTGTTCAAGGAGGTACTTTTTTCTATCAATATGCTTTCTGCAAATGGTAAGTTTTTACAACTGTCTTCTAAGTTTCTCTTTTTTTTAACAAGAGATCCTTTTTACAGATAATAGTAGTAGAAAGGCAGGTGTTTGACTTCCTGGGTTTTCTATGGGTTCCAATATTAGTCAACTTCTTTGAAATTGTATTTATCATATTTGGATTTTTTGGTGCTTATCAATATCGCCCAAAATATATTATAGCAGTAAGTATTTAAATATCTCTTTAGACAAACCTATTGTTTCCCTTTGTTTTTTTAGTATCTACTATGGCATATTTTTTGGATTGGTTGGAATATTTTTATGATATGTTTATATCTAAATGTAGCAGGATTAGATCATGAGGTACCTTCTTTTACAAATTTATCGAATTTTTATCTCTCAAATTATTTATTTAAGAATATTGACATTATAATATGTATTTTAGAAAAATAAAGTACTTAAATTGGATTTAAATAGTGACAGTTGGTGGAAAAAGGAAGGACCAGGATGTAAAATTAAAGATGTAGACGCAGTACCTGTAGAGTACGAAGGATGTTTGATCAACTATGTACATGTTGAAATTGCACAAGCAGGAATCCAGTGTATTTTGGCCGTAAGTAAATTATAATAGAAACATGGATTTTTATATTTTTAAAAGAAATAAAATTTCAATAAATCCTCATGATAATCATTTACTGATTTACTGAATTTATTTTTAGTTATTTAATAGCATCATTGGTATTTGTCTAAGCCGAATTTTTCTGGAAGAAGATGATACTTGTAAGTATAATTTTCATTAATTTCACTCTATAAGTACATTAACTAACATTGCTACCTTTGGATTGATTAAAAAACTATAAAAACTCAAGAAATACAAAAATTGTGGAATAATATGGATATCAGTTTATACCTTTGTTTAATTTTTTGATCAATCTCGGTATTAAATAAAAGTATGCTTGCAGTCGATTTCATTGGTGGTTTTGATCCTCAAACAATTTGGTAAGTTGTGGTATATGGGAATGCACTTGTTAGATATTAGATGATCACCTAACATTTCTGTTTATTTTAGTAGATGTACAGAGTTGGACTTTGTTTAGAACAAGCTTCATTACATAAAATTTTAGTGCTGCATGTCTGAAATACCTGAAATTTTTTGTCTAGTTACTTATCTCTCCTTTTGATGTGCCGAATGAATTTTAAACTTGATTAATCTGCTAGTTTTGCCAAAATATGAATAATATTTAAATTAATTTTAAAATTCCCAACAAGTGACTAACGTTTAGTGTTTATTTTATCTCGTAACAATAATCTATTTATCAGATTACCATAATCAGAAATTTGCCATACAGTAAAAACTAATTAATATTTGTGGTCGATTTCCGTTTTATCCTGGAAATACCAAAAATATACTGGTACAAAAATTTATAATAAGATGAGAGATATTTCACAACAAGATAATATGAATAATGGGGTTCTATTAATCGGTGAAATTGATATATAGAGTTGAGGTTTTATTGATACTTTTGTATAAATGTTAATTTTTCTTGAAAAATTGGTCCAACTCTGTTATACACTATCGCTTTTATATTTATTTTCAGTTAAATATGAGAAGCCAAATGCACCTGACAGTATCTTGTTACATCCAACTTATGTGACCAGAGATAACATGTACAGTTCTAACAAATTTCTGCACAATTCTAATACCTATTTTTTTCCTAACCAAGACATACATCACAAATGTAGACCGGTGCGCGTGGACGCTATACGTGATACAAAAAGAAGAAGTAATTCCTTCAATAATATAGTCATAACTGACAGGAAAGGTCCCAAAAGACCCATTTCATTGTATTCGGAACCTTTCGATATGATATCATGATAGGACAATTAATTTTTTTTTGTAGATCTAGTCAATTATTATTTTGGACTGGTAAATTAGAATATGTGGCTTTTTGCTGATGTCGAATCTGCTTTTAGCATGAATTACTTTATTTATTGCATGTTCATGTAATTATTGTGAACTAATTAAACTTTTAAGAATATACCTTTTATTATTTTCTCGCCTCTAGAAGGTTAATTACACCTACCAAGTTTCCATTCAAACTTTCAGATAAGAAATTCATATTTTTTAATTGCTAGTGCTAGTGACGCCAAAAAGATAATTATAGTACTTCTATAAATTTTGTGCCTTTTAGTTTAGTAAAAAGATATAAACAGATATAAACAATAGACTATATATAGTGGAATTTTTCTAATCATAGTTAGCTATTTAGTTTATGGAACTTTGAATGTTGGTGTAACTGCCTTCAAAATAAATTTTGCAACCCTATATCTCGCAAATCTAAATCACTGACATTTCTAACAGCGTCATGTAAATCGTCCCGTAAGAATAAGTCCACGAAACCTCGCCTTTCGCTATACTCCATCGAATTCAGCTCCCACCTCGAAAACCGACCGAACGACAGCGACAACGAATTCGACCAAGTACCAACACCAGTTTCTCCCAAACCAATGACTCCAAGAAGAGTAAAACGACGTAGTGTAATGACAAGAGGATCATCAGGGAGACACAGTACTAGCAGTCGCAGATCACACGCTAGATCTTCCACCAGATCTAGAAAGATGGCGCAGAATCCAGTGACAAAACTATTAGAGCAGCAACAACAGAAGAAAACGTATGATAGTCCATCTAGTCTTTCGCCCATCGAGTCTCCTTTACCTAATTATTACATGTCTTCCAATAATAACTTGATGATGCATCAAAATTGGCCGGCGACTGCTGGTCATTCGAATCCAAACTATCAGCAATCTTCTCAGCAGAGCTTGAACGAAACAGAAGAATTGGACGAGTTATATAATAACAGACCTGCGTCTGTTCGTTCGAGTTATTCTAATTTTCATGGAACCAGGGCTTTAAACTATTCTCCTCCAAAGCAATACCACAGTCATGCTACTCCACAAGTGCCTCAGAAAAGAGGGCACTCTAGCAGAAGTAGTATGAGGTCTATGGCATTTTTGAACAGTGGGCCTCCTGCTTATACTTCCCATGGACAAATTCCTGTGGATTCCGAGACTCCAATGTAGATAGGTAATTTATTATTTCATTTTGATGGAATTTGCTGTAGGATATTTCAGAACACATATACACTGTCAAAAATGTTGATAGCACATTTTCAGTTGAGTAGAAATTCTATTCGATGCAAATTATGATTACGTGTAGCTTTATATTTATTTATGCTTTATTAGTAATTTATTTTTTTAGTATCACCAGATTAATGTTTATTTTTTTACTATAAATGTAAGGAGCTTGAGTTTTGATTGAAAAAAAAGTTGACAACATAAAAACTTATCTACAACCTATAGTGTAACTATTGTTAATGTGATGACCCATATTTTTAATCCCTTTGAAGGAAAAGCCGCCAAATGGCGTGCATACAATTCTTTTATAAATTCGAATATTGCGAAATAATGCTTTTCAAATGTAATTTAAATTAATATAGTGGATTCAAATTAACCTGCATAAAATATGTAATACAATTCAAGGTCATCACATTGACATTAGATACACTATACTATTTGTCTCATTTTTCTATTAAGGGAGGTAAATATTTTCTAGGTGTTAATTTGACACACTTGAATATATTTTTGACCCAGTTCTTATTTTTTTTTTCAAAACTTTTGATTCTTTAAAAACCGCAGGGGCGATGGTAACTAATAAATTAATGAATGAATAATCTATGATGATGTCAAAATACTGTTTTAATCTGAAACACTGGTTATTTTCATATACAGAGTGACCAGAAACGCTATTCAAAGAAAAAAACTTCAAAATCTAGTGCTTATCACAGCGCCATCTTTAAAGAGCACTTTGTCCCTTATCTTCTGTATGTTCCTTGTGGTATATTATTCATTCTTTTTTTTAATTTCTTGGGAAATTAAACCACAATATTTTTGAATTCTTTATTTCAACGTTTCGGTAGCGTTCCAGCTACCGTTGTCAAGAAAAAATAAGTAGAAATTAATTTTTTAATCCCTAACTGACACAACAGAAAAAATTTGACAACTAGACAATCAAAAATTATTTTGAAGTTTAAGACTGCAAAATTTTGTTATCAAATTTTTATTAAGGTCCATTCATAGTAGATCATATCTGTGGCAAAATGTGAAATGAAACACTTCATTTTATGACATTCCAACGATATGATAGTCTACTAGAAATGGAATCCAATGAAGTGCACGTTCCAGGAACGGTTTTTATTGGGATAGCGTTTTTTTCGCTTATTTTGGAAATGTTGTTAATAAAACGCGTTAATAAAACTTTTTTGTGTATGATTATTTTTGTTTTCAAAATATGTATAACTCAGTTTGGTGATTTTGTGTATTGGAGTGTGTATCGATTAACAACTATTCCAATAATAAATCATGAGAAAACCTGGATGAAAACTTATGATGCTATCCTGATAACGCAGGTAATTGATTATTGGAAATTTCTCTTTCTAACATTGGTAACCAAATTTGACTACAATCGGCTGATATACTAGCTACACATTTATCTGCATTTAGTTGTATTAAAGCACTTTCTTTGATTTTCCGTCTTTTATTATTGGGTTCTTTTAATATTATTTTTGATGAATCCCATTGAATTTGATGACCCCCTTCCCTTATCTACATCTACATAAAATAAGCTCTAGATTTTGCAGTTTTCTTTAAATTTTTGGACACTGTCCATTCTTCAAGCAATTCAATATGCTTCTTCCCAAAACTTGACATACACTTAGATTATTTTTCAGCTTTGTGATATAATGTTTAAATAGGTATTTTAATCATATAAATTAACTGATAATAAGTAGGTAGTAAGTATTTTGTAAGCGTTTTACAAATTTGACAATTTATCTCAAACTAAAAGACTGTTTTGCTGCTCAAATCGTCACTCAAAATAATTGAAAGTAAATAAAAACCAACAGTAAATTTCAAAACGATTGATAGCACTTTACAGAGAGAAGAAAAAGTGTTATTTTGAATGACGTACTTAATATTAATAAAATAGTGTAAACTGGTAATCTAATTGGCAACTTTTTATCTGAACATTGATGAAGAATAAGTATTACGTATAAGTTGTATAAAAATGTCGTATTTTATCTTATCTAAATAAAAATTAATCCGAATGTCATTACAGTTACATTTCCTTTACATTCTGAAGGTTGACAAGTGTAAACTTTGATTATTTTGATAAGTTCTGACATCATAGTATATCCTGCTTTTAGTTAGGATATTCTTCTCCAGTATTTTTGAATTTATAGGTTTTTGTATGAGTATAGGTTGTTAATAAAGAATTTTCATTGGAAATTGGGTCGATGTGGGACCATGTTAAAATTTATACACTTCAGTGGTAAATGTTTAATGAATAATCAAAAGTATAGGTGCAATTTTTGTTGTTTTGTGTTTTTGTAAAATATATAGCCCTTGCCATCATTCCATGTACAAATTTATCATAATATTGTCTGTACTTCATGTTTTAACTGTTAATATAATTCAAACAGCATTTTTTTTGTTTGCACGGGAACAATACTTGAGATATAAATCAATTTTAAATATACGTAACATAACCTTAATAAAGTCCAGGTTTTTAAATTAATATACTGAGCACTCAATATCTTATTACTAATTGCTGTTTGAATTTGATTAGACATATATTAATCAACATATCAGTAGCATAAAAGTGCCGCAACGAATTTGAGAAAGATAACACTGGGAGTTTGCGAAAAACATTTTTTTGGGTATTTCGTTCAAAAACTAGTCTTTAGGAAAAATGTTTTGCTGGTGATATTTTTCTAAGATTAAGGCGCTAGTAGTTGTTTAGTGAATAACTTTCTACCAAAGTATAATGATACGAAATTCGTATTTTTATTGTGTAATATTTTATACTATTTAATAAAACAAATTTTTTCAATTGTGCGTTTTATTTTGGGTGTATTGTGAGAATAGTAGAAACCTGTAATAAAACACGTCATCTATTGAACGTCAGACGTACTAAACATTGATTACCTACAGGGCATTTCAAATTTAATACTATAGAGATGACACAATTCAAGGTGCTGTCATTAATAAATGACTTAATACATACATGGTGTACCAATCTTACGACAAACTTCGATATATGGGTTATTTTAAGAGATATCAAAATATATTATCAATAATAATAGTAGATGTGTTGAAGGGCCATATTTTGAAATTATATCGAACTATACAGAGTGCTGCATAACTCCGTTACAAACCAAACATGATTTTTCAAATGGGAACCCCTGTATATTATACCGAAGTCGGATTGGTTACATTTTTTTGAAGCTTTTAATATGAGGTTTTGCCACGTTATACAGGGTCCTTCAAAAGTTATGGACACGTTTATGTGAAAATCGTAGGTAAATCAACGTTCTGTAGATTGTTGTACGTTGAAGAAAAAAAATGTATTTTGCCAAACAGAGTTTTGTAATATGAAGCAATATCTCCGTATCCTATTAAATTTCAATTATATTCTTTCTTGTATACAGGGTGAACGGAAACTCGAACCTGTCATTTTCTTTCTTCTTTCAAATGGAACACCCTGTATTTTATAGCAAAAATAGAATCTTCGATTATGTAACTTTAATTTTTGTCAAGCATCACCTATACCCAAAGTTTATAAAAACAGTTATCTGGTAATATTTATTGTAAAATAGAACTATTGACCTATTATGTGAAAGCATTAAACGTTGTAAGTAACAAAAGATCCTAATTAAAGATAAATTTTAATGAACAATTTATTCTAAGCAAAACTAGCCACCAAAAGTATAATCCCAACCGTAATATTAAACTAAAGGTTTAAAATGTTCACCGTTAACTTCAAAGCACATTATCTCTTTCATGTCACCTCTAGTAGCCGGGGGATTGTATAAACTTATTCCTTACAAGACCCGAAAAAAAATAAATATACTTTTGTTACATCGGATGACCGAGCTGTCCAATTAGTTGGGCCCCTCTTACAGTATTGCATTGATGTTAACGGTGAACACTTTGAACCTTCAGCTTAATATTACGGTTAGGATTATACTTTTTTGGTAGCTAGTTTTGTTTAGAATGAATTATTCATTAAATTTTATCATTAATTAGGATTTTTTGTCACATTAAACGCTTATTGCCTTCACATAATAATAGTTTACAATAAATATTACCAGATAACTCTGTTTTTATAAACTTTGGGGAATGCTTGAAAAAAATTAAAGTTACATAATCGAAGATTCTATTTTTTCTATAAAATACAGGATGTTCCATTTGAAAGAAGAAAATGACATTATACCATACCAACTCCTAAAAAGGTCCCTGGGAGTGTTACAAACTTCAACAGATTTGAAATTTAGTTCATAAAAGCGCCATCTCGAATTTAGTAGCCACATATTTAGAGTAAGTTCAGAATATAACCAAAGTAGCGTTGATGTAGTGAAACATTCCATCTGAATGTAGCCAATTCAAGTTTTTATTTCAAACACAGTAATTTGGTTACGCTAACGCCCTTTCTCTTTTATATGCGTGCCGAATTGACCTATATTTCGTAGCAACCATTATCTATTTACTCCGCCTCCAAAGAGATCTTAGAGTACCTAGATATAGAGGATCATAAAAACTTGTTAGACTTTTTATGGTTCGTTCATTCATGCTTACTAGCATCACATACGGGATGGCTCAAACTTAATGCCCATCATTACATTTTACAAGAAAATGTACTTAGTTCAATAAAGTAGATAAATTATTGCTGTTTCAATCTTAATCTCAGAGACTAAAACCTTTGGCTTGTTCCAAGATGTTCTTAATTGTTTCAAAATTGAATTTTTTTCCAAGTAGGGCATTTTTTAAAACGTTTTTCCTTATCAGCATTTTAATTACTTTATCTTGCAATTAGTAATTTTTCAAGGTATTTAATTGAGTAGCGCGTCCCGGTATACCGATACTATCCCTGCGTGTAGGCGTCTATCTCTATCCCATGATAGAGCGCGTCGTTGCAACCCCAACGACGAAGCTCCCCTTAACAGGTCGGTCTCGGTCGTGATCGGCTCACGGCTGGTGTGTATAAGTATTAGAGCAGAGAAGGGCGGCTTTTCTCTGAGCTGCTCCCTTCATTGTGCCCCAGCTATGGTCCGGGAGGCGCGAACGGCTCATCCCCTTCTGCTGGTCGCCGTGTTCGTGGTCATGTGTGCTGCCATACCACACTTCGTTATGGCAATAGACCTCAGCCGTCTCTACGGACATGTCAGCTCTAAAAGAGGTAAGTTACCAATAACTAGAATCTATTTTTGCACTGCAACTTGTTGGTAATCGTATCAACAGTTGTCGCAGTCATCCTACACACGATCAATAGTCTTGAAATGTTTATGTTTTTCAAGTGCATTTAGATCTCGTCAATTTATTTGTTGCGTGCATGTTTTGTCAACATCTTTCAATTATTGGTTTTGAAAATACGAGGTCGATTCGTTTGACATTTTAAAGCTTTGTACTATATTTCGTTTTTGAAGTAACTTTATTTGGTGTAGAATTTGAGGTTTGTATAACTTTGAACAGGCCCCTGTTAATGTTGTTTCATTTGAAAAATTTTTACACATTGTGAATAAAAATATATAATTTTAAACGTCAAAAACGGTCAAGTATGATATATCAGCTGTGAGCATTTTTATTCATTAAAATTTAGTATACAGGGTTTGTACTTTGTACTAAAAGTCTTTGAATTTAGAAATTGAAAATTATTTTTTATTTATGATTATTAGAAGACTTCAATGGTTGATACATAATTCAATTATTTATCATATTGTCATATTTATCATATTTTTGCACTTTCAAATGCCACACCTATATATTCCAACATTTTTAAAGAAAAGCGTCCTCTTAAAGAAATTATGGAGAATTTTATTTAACACATTATACAGGGTGTACCAATCTTAAAACTTCGGTAAATGGGTTATTTTAAGAGATATCAAAAAATATTATCAACAATAATAGTGGATATGTTGAAGGGCCATATTTTGAAAGTATATCGAACTATACAGAGTGCTGCATAACTCCGTTACAAACCAAACATATGATTTTTTAAATGGGAACCCTTGTATATTATACCGAATTCGGATTGGTTACATTTTTTGAAGCTTTTGATATAAGGTTTTGCCACGTTATACAGAGTCCTTCAAAAGATATGGACACGTTTATGTGAAAATCGTAAGTAAATCAACGCTCTGTAGCTTGTTGTACGTTGAAGAAAAAAAATGAATTTTGCCAAACAGAGCTTCGTAACATGATGCAATATCTCCGTATCCTATTAAATTTCAATAAAATTCTTTCTTATATACAGGGTGAACGGAAACTCGAACCAGTCATTTTCTTTCTTCTTTCAAATGGAACACCCTGTATTTTATAGCAAAAATAGAATCTTCGATTATGTAACTTTAATTTTTGTTAAGAATTCCCTATACCCAAAGTTTATAAAACCAGAGTTATCTGGTAATATTTATTGTAAACTATAATTATTGACCTATTATGTGAAAGCAATAAACGTTGTATGTAACAAAAAATCCTGATTAATGATAAATTTTAATGAATAATTCATTCTAAACAAAACTAGCTACCAAAAAAGTATATTCCTAACCGTAATATTAAACTGAAGGTTCAAAGTGTTCACCGTTAACATCAATGCAATGCTGTAAGAGGGGGCCCAACTAATTGGACAGCTCGGTCATCCGATGTAACAAAAGTATATTTATTTTTTTCGGGTCTTGTAAGGAATAAGTATATACAATCCCCCGGCTACTAGAGATGACATGAAAGAGATAATGTGCATTGAAGTTAATGGTGAACATTTTGAACCTTTTGTTTAATAGTACGGTTAGGATTATACTTTTGGTGGCTAGTTTTGTTTAGAATGAATTTTTCATTCAAATTTATTATTAATTAGGATTATTTGTTACATACAACGTTTAATGCTCTCACATAATAGGTCAGAAATTATATTTTACAATAAATATTACAAAATAACTGGGTTTTTATAAACTTTGAGTATAGGGAATGCTTGACAAAAATTAAAGTTACATAATCGAAGATTCTATTTTTGCTATAAAATACAGGGTGTTCCATTTGAAATAAGAAAGAAAATTATTTTTTTAATTTCTTGGGAAATTAAACCACAATATTTTTAAATTCTTTATTTCAACGTTTCGGTAGCGTTCCAGCTACCGTTGTCAAGAAAAAATAAGTAGAAATTAATTTTTATCCCTAACTGACACAACAGAAAAAAATTGACAACCAGACAATCAAAAATTATTTTGAAGCTTAAGACTGCAAAATTTTGTTATCAAATTTTTATTAAGGTCCATTCATAGTAGATCATATCTGTGGCAAAATGTGAAATGAAACACTTCATTTCATGACATTCCAACGATATGATAGTCTACTAGAAATGGAAATCCAGTGAAGTGCACGTTCCAGGAACGGTTTTTATTGGGATAGCGCGTTTCTTTCGCTTATATATCAGATGACCTTCAAAAAATCGTAGGGACCTTAATAGAGGAGATAGAGACTTGAAATTTTGGGAGGACACGGTCAGATAGTGAAGGAATACGGAAAAAAATCAGCAACTTTCTGAAGCAAAAATTTCGAGAACGCGATGGAGTCAAAGTTGGAAGAAGATTTTTGGAAAAAAAGTCAACTTCTAAAATTGATGTCCGATCGGATTTTTATGATCATTTTCGGATTCAGCGGGGTCGAATTAGTAAGAATCCGTTTTCAAAAATGTAGGCAAAAGTCCGGGAAAGATTTCGAAAATGTGACACAATTGATTAGGCAACACATGTAAGAATTGAACGTAAAACCAGGAGAACATTCTTCAAAAATTTTCTAAGTCCGAAAATGTGACACGATGCCCTTCAAAAAATCGTAGGGACCTTAATAGTGGAGATAGGGACTTGAAATTTTGGGAGGACACGGTCAGATAGTGAAGGAATACGGAAAAAAATCAGCAACTTTCTGAAGCAAAAATTTCGGGAACGCGATAGAGTCAAAGTTGGGAGAAGATTTAAATTTTATAACAAAATTTTGCAGTCTTAAACTTCAAAATAATTTTTGATTGTCTAGTTGTCAAATTTTTTCTGTTGTGTCAGTTAGGGATAAAAATTAATTTCTACTTATTTTTTCTTGACAACGGTAGCTGGAACGCTACCGAAACGTTGAAATAAAGAATTTAAAAATATTGTGGTTTAATTTCCCAAGAAATTAAAAAAAGAATGAATAATATACCACAAGGAACATACAGAAGATAAGAAAGAAAATGACAGGTTCGAGTTTCCGTTCACCCTGTATACAAGAAAGAATATAATTGAAATTTAATAGAATACGGAGATATTGCATCAAATTTCAAAACTCTGTTTGGCAAAATGCATTTTTTTTTCTTCAACGTACAACAAGCTACAGAGCGTTGATTTACTTACGATTTTCACATAAACGTGTCCATATCTTTTGAAGGACTCTCTATAACGTGTCAAAACCTTATATCAAAAGCTTCAAAAAAATGTAACCAATCCGAAATCGGTATAATATACAGGGGTTCCCATTTAAAAAATCATATGTTTGGTTTGTAACGGAGTTATGCAGCACTCTGTATAGTTCGATATAATTCCAAAATATGGACCTTCAACACATCTTCTATTTTCGTTGATAACATTTTTTGATATCTCTGAAAATAACCCATATCCGAAATTTGTCGTAAGGTTGGTACACCCTGTATATGATACCCTTGATACCACACTGAATTTTGACTTATTTTCAAATGTTGCTAATTTCGTTTTTATTTATGCGATGTTTTTTCACGGAATGGCATCAAAGAAAGCATTTTTCAGTAAAAGGAAGCTTCTTCTATATTAGTTTCTCTTTGTATCAATTTTTATTCATTATTATACGTTTCATGTAGGAGTAAAGGTTTTAAAAGCGCATTTAAAACTTCAATCAGCTCCATAAGAGCACATTAATCTATAAAGGTGCACTTTCATTGATTGTATAGTATTAATGGCAAGTAAAAGTCATGGTTTGGTGCAAATAAAGGTTGGAACATCAATAACAGCTATAAATACCACTTTTTTTTAGAACTACGATCGATATGAATGACAGATATCCAATATAAACATTTCAGTAACTACATTTTGTCCTTTTTTTATTACTTGGTTCAAGAATAAGAATTTTGACATGACATATTAAAAAATTACAGGAGCCTAAGGATTTCACTTGGTATATGAGGTTGCATAAGTCTAGTCATTTAAATTCTTTGGAGTTTGCAAACTTCGTTAAAACTTTTCCACAAACAAGTTAACGTTTTGTCTATGATTTGGGGCTCTAACAAAAAATAAACAAATATTCATGGTGCACAACCTAGACATTTAATTATACCCTGACATTAGGGCTATTAACCTTATCAAGTACACTCAACATGACAATCAATATTTCATGAAAACATTGCACGATTTAATGATTTTTCTACCAAATGTGGAAAATTTCTACAACGCAGTAAACAAATTTTAAAAAATAATGAAAATAAATACAAATCCATTTAAAATTACGAAATCTTTGTACTAAAGGTAGTTCCCAACAACGAAGCCACCTATTTTTTAAACACCCTGTATTAGTAGAGAAAATATCAAGTATTACACAGTCATAATATAAATGTGTATATATTATCAGATAATTTATTTTCTGACTTTCAACTTCCGACTGTCATATCCGAAGCATGCTATTAGTAGTTAGTTAAAAGGTTAAAAGTGTTATTGCAGTTAAACACGAAATATACAGTGCTTTTCAGATAAAAGTATCCACCTTTAATAACTTTTGTAATACTGGTATTTAGAAAAAATCCAAAAACACGTCAATTTTTGTTGGAAGGGGCAAGCATTATGGCTTATTTAAACTTACTGGAAAAGCCACCCCCTCACCCCTAGCAGCATCCCCTTTATTTTTTTAAATTACTTTTCATATTTTTTATGTAAAATTTGGATACTCCTCTTTGAGCTGATTTCAAAAATGTATAATACTTGTAGGTTAAAGTGGTTAGTTTATGAGATAAACAATTTTTCTTTTAAGAGCACAAATTTTACTTATTTTTTACTTTCACCTTATTTGCCTGTACTAAAATGGGTTGTACAACAGTTCAAACTCTTTAATCTTTTTAACTGTGCTATTTATTATGAAGTTACAATAAGTGTTCAAAAATGAGTACCATTCACTTCCATACAATGGTATAATCTATTTTGAAATGCCTCTCTGACATTGCTTAATACGGCTGGATTTAATTGTCGACATTCATTTTCTATCCTCTCTCGTAAATCATCCAGAGATTCTGGTTGGGTAGCATAAACTTTTGTTTTTAAATACCCCCATAAAAAGAAGTCTAGGGGTGTTAAATCCGGTGACCTAGGTGGCCACTCCATCATCTGCCCCCTTCTACCTATCCAACGAGCGGGGAATGTTTCGTTTAAAAATTGTCGGACAGGCATAGCATAGTGTGGGGGAGCTCCGTCTTGTTGAAATACTAGTAAATCTTCGGAAAGGTTATCATCATTTTCTATTATTGTTGTAATACGTGGGTCAACCCCTTCCCTGAGTAACTCAAGATATGATTCACCATTTAAATTTCCGTTGATGAAGAAAGGTCCGACAATGTGGTCACCTAGGATACCACACCAAACGTTTAACTTTTGGGGATGTTGTGTATGGAATTCACGCATAATATTATGTGGATCACTTTCAGCCCAATATCTACAATTATGCCTACTTACTAAGCCATTTAATGAAAATGAGCATTCATCAGAAAAGCAAATATTGTTTAACAATTGTGGATTGTTATTGATAATTTGCGTCATTGATTCGCAAAACTCTAGACGACGATCAAAATCATCTTCATTCAACTCGTGCACCAACTTAACTTTGTATGGGTGGTACTTGAATTTATGTAGAACTCGGAAAACTGTAGAAGATGAAACACCGATCGCTCTACTTATTGTTGACAACGATTGGGGTTGTTGAGCCTCTAAGCTGACTTGCCCTAAAATTGTCACTTGGATTGCTTCGTTATTTACGAGTCCCTCTCGCTTATGCACTTAATTGCAAACAGACCCTGTTGTGGTAAATTTCTCCATCAGTTGAATTACATACTTATGAGTTGCATGTCTTCCGTCATGTAATTCGTTAAATATTCTAGCAGCAGCTCTTGCACAATTATTATTTTGGTAGTATAAACCTACAATTTCAATTCTTTCTTGCAAAGAGTAAACCATTTCAGAGAAACAAAATAAATAATGTATCAAATTACACTATCAATAGTGACTACAAATTCTAGTTGACAATGTCAAACTTTAATAAAAAGTAGAGTTTTTTGTTGTTTGGATTTTTTAAGTAGAATAAATAGCACAGTTAAAAAGATTAAAGAGTTTGAACTGTTGTACAACCCATTTTAGTACAGGCAAATAAGGTGAAAGTAAAAAATAAGTAAAATTTGTGCTCTTAAAAGAAAAATTGTTTATCTCATAAACTAACCACTTTAACCTACAAGTATTATACATTTTTGAAATCAGCTCAAAGAGGAGTATCCAAATTTTACATAAAAAATATGAAAAGTAATTTAAAAAAATAAAGGGGATGCTGCTAGGGGTGAGGGGGTGGCTTTTCCAGTAAGTTTAAATAAGCCATAATGCTTACCCCTTCCAACATAAATTGACGTGTTTTTGGATTTTTTCTAAATACCAGTATTACAAAAGTTATTAAAGGTGGATACTTTTATCTGAAAAGCACTGTATAACGAATTATAGATGCAATTATTTTAAAATTATTTAGTTAAATTATAATTAAGCGTATATGGAATGAAAGGGGGTGTTAAAATTGCATTAAACTAATGTTGGGGATAAAAAAGAGACTAAAGCCTTCATTATTTTTCGACTTGATTGGAGCTTTATCGACCAATACATAACCTCAATTTTATTTCGTTAAAATTCTCGAAATCCGCAAAAATGGATACAGTGTACTTTTATTTACAGTGTGAAACAGCCAAATGTTGGGATTATATAGGGTGTCTCATGTGACAGTGCCAAAACCAATTTCCTTATTTTAAATACAGCCCCCCTGTATATTATTCATTAAAATAAATCGAATCATTTATCTTCAAATATCTACGTGCTCTATTTCAGGTGATGCATGCCATCCCTACGAGCCATTCAAATGCCCTGGCGATGGAAACTGTATTTCCATCCAATATTTATGTGATGGAGCGCCAGATTGTCCAGACGGATATGATGAGGATTCACGACTGTGTACAGCAGCAAAACGACCTCCCGTTGAAGAAACGGGTAGCTTCCTAAAATCCCTCCTACAAAGTCATGGGCCGAACTATTTAGAAAAACTGTTTGGGAGTAAAGCTCGGGATGCTCTTAAACCACTCGGAGGCGTTGATAAAGTAGCAATCGCATTATCAGGTATGTATATATTTCCATGAAGAATTTCAATTCTCTGGTAAAATGTGAAATAAAATATTTTATTTTATGGCATTCTAACGATATGATAGTCTACTAGAAATGGAATCCAGTGAAGTGCACGTTCCAGGAACGGTTTTTATTGGGATAGCGCTTTTTTTCGCTTATTTTGGAAATCAAACCAATGGTTCAATAAAACTCAAAGTCCAAACCACAAAATTTAATAAAAGTTCCTCAAAAAGGACACTTATGATGTGCTACTAGTTTCGGTACAATATTACCATCATCAGGCTACAATATAAAGAGAAAAGGTAAACTTAATACATGAAGATCTTACATAAGTGTCCTTTTTGAGGAACTTTTATTAAATTTTGTGGTTTGGACGAGTATTTTGTTGGAACAATGGAACGACACGCGACTACCGAAGCAGAGAGACAATGTCAGTCATAGAAGGATAGAAAAGCGAGAGATGGATTTTTATCCGATATTTTAGTGGTAGCAACCGAATTTCAATAAGGAATTGTACGGTCGTAAGTAATTTGAGGATTTTGAGATTTTTATAAAGTATTCATAAAGCTTCAAATTAGACTTCTTATAAATTAGTTTTTCCATTTAATCCATATTTAATTCTTTACAAGGGCTTAATATGTGTAATTACCTCAAGATTCGTATTTTTTTCAACAAAATTTGGTTAGCATTTCAAAGTTTTTATTCGATGAGAACTCTAAGTTCAACATTAATCTATATGATATATTTTTTTCTTAATTTTCAATACTTCCATTACCTCAAAATTTTTTGCCAAAAATACTTTGTCAAATCGCTGCCGATAGATTCCCCTTAATAATATAGTTATAGTTAGTTAGTTATACATATTTTTAAAACAAAAATAATCATACACAAAAAAGTAACAAACGCGTTTTGTTAACATTTCCAAAATAAGCGAAAAAAGCGCTATCCCAATAAAAACCGTTCCTGGAACGTGCACTCCACTGGATTCCATTTCTAGTAGACTATCATATCGTTAGAATGTCATAAAATAAAATATTTTATTTCATATTTTACCAGAGATATGATCTACTATGAATGGACCTTAATAAAATTTGACAACAAAGTTTTGTAGTCCTATAACTCCAAAATATTATTGATTGCCTAGTTGTCATATTATTTTCGTTGTGTCAGATAGGAACCAAAAACTATTTGATTACTAGTTTTAATCTTGACAACGATTCGATACGTCGAAATAAAAAATAAAAACATTGTGGTTTGATTCCCAAAAAATATTGCCACAAGAACTATATTTTTTTGTATGTTTCAGAATCCCAAACGATTGAAGATTTTGGAGCAGCGTTGCATTTGATGCGATCCGACTTAGAGCACTTACGTTCGGTATTCATAGCGGTGGAAAATGGCGATTTGGGCATGTTAAAATCATTGGGAATAAAGGATTCAGAACTGGGAGATGTAAAATTCTTCCTGGAAAAACTAGTAAATACTGGATTTTTAGACTGAACCATATTCGACCCTGCTGCTATTATCTTCGCTCATCCCCAACCTCATTTACCTTTAAGTAAAAATTTTTATTCTTATCTTCCTTACTAATATATCTGTCTGTTTCACTCTCAGCAGCAGAGTCCGCATCTATCCGTCCCCTTATATTCAAAACCCCCACTTTTATTCAAACATTCAAAAAATTCCTCATCAGCTTGAATTATTTTACAACTCTGCTGGACAGCCCTTTTTGCTGTCTCAAAAGGCTGGTGGCGTATCAACAATTTTACAGACTTATGAATACATATCAAAGCACCAAAAGGTCTTTGACAACGGCACATATCATAGCTAAGTGTATTTATCTATAAGGCAATGTGTGATCACATTAGTTAACACAGATTTATATTTACTAGTACATATCATATAGTTTTTATTAATGTTATTTAGACATCTGAGTGTTTTTAAAACGAGTTTTATCTCTATTTGTCTAAACTACATAAGTGGTCTACTCCAGGGGAAAGTATACATTAATAATGCGTCTTCTTCCTTACCTATTTTTTTTCTTTTAAATCAACTATCACTAAGAAGAGAAAAAGAGTGAGATATTTTATTCGCAGATATCTACAGGGTGTTTAATGGGAAAAGAATACCCCATTCATCGATCTTACCATATTTGTAACCTACAAAAATTGTAAGATCCAATGAATGTTGTATTTTTATAACCGCCTTGATAAACTCTATTGTTTAAATAGTGATACACCCTGTATATGTATAGAGAAATTTTCAAAACTATCATCAAAATTTATATTTGTATCATTTATTTTTTATAAGAAAAGACAAATGTTATTAGCGATGTATATTTGCTCCGAAAAGCAATTATTGTGACACTAGATGTAGTTTTTAAAAATATTGTAATTTTTGAATCTATTAAACACCGGCTGGCCGGTTTGACGGTACTAAAATCCCGAGAGACCAGAGTTAAAAATTTTAACGCTGCCCTAAAACTTTGTTGGGAACAGTGCAGGGTAACAAAGTGCTAGATCCCGTTAATATTTTCTCCTCGTACGGGGATTTTAGTATTTTTTTGTAAAGCGGCAACGCTGGGTTGCCGGGAAGCGCTTTGTAGGGCCTAATGCGCAGTTACCCTGCAGCCTAAGGGATCCCGCAATGCCCACATTGTGATTTTTGTACATATACATATAGATGCCGTCGACACGACTCTTTATAGATAACGACCTGACACTTAACATCAAATATATTAAGAGTGTGAAGAGCGCCATCTGTTACTAACAAGCACAATCACATCCGCAAGACGCGAAAAATATAGTCAATATGTTAACTATATTGTCTGTCTCTTACTCAACTTTCGATAAACTTTTGTCAAATGAAAATGATTTCCATCTTACCGGCAAAATTTTGCGAAAGTTATTTAGGGACATCCGCTATGTATAGAATTTATATATATACTTATATAGAAAAAGTTTTACAAATATATTTTTTCGAATGGTAGTGCAGATGTTTTTTGTGTTTGGTACGCGACGAAACGATCGTTTGAATGATATACCTCCCGTATAAAAAAAATATTTTAAAATATATAAAGGCTGGTCTATCAATTATTATAATAAATAAAATACATATCAAAATATTTTTATTGTTACGCATTATATATGTTTATTTATTGTGGAGTGGAATTTCTAACTTAATAAATATATTATGAAAAATAATAGTTTTTTTTACGTATCGGGTGGCCAACTAAGAACTGCCGTCGGCCATATCTCAGGAGCACAAGTTAGGGCGTGTTTGACAGTTGACATTTTAAAATGCAAAATTTTTCAAAATTTACTCAATTAAGGAGCATATTAAATATTGTAATCAAATGCCTCGATGAATTCTGCATGTTTTTAATATTACAAGTTTAGGTCTATCTCTCCGAATAAGGGGTGGGGGAGAGTGGGAACCTTGTTACGAAAAAACGCCTGTAATTCGGGTTCTGCTTGACCGATTTTAATAAACTTGATGTTGTTTGAAAGAGCTTTTGTTGAACAATCGAATATTTGTAAATATAAAGCAATCTGAATAATAACATAAATGCTAGAGGGCGCTGTTTAATTTTTTTTAAATATTGTGATTTCTCGTAACAATTTTGAATGGAAGCATACAAATTGAAGTAGATCTTTAAAAAGTAGACTGAATTAGTTCTAAAACACTGCAAACCGCAAGGCGATATCTCTTTCCTATCCTGAGATATCGTAAGAAACAGGTAAATGGCGGGAATTGATCTTCCAACGTCTAGAAGGCTGGTGAAGTAAGTTGTGCTACATTTTTTCAATTAATAAGATTGTTATATTTGTTTTCAAGCGATCAGATATTAAATCAAAAGCATCAAATATCAATAAAAACCGATATTTGTAAGTTCATTTATTTGGCCACCGAGGTTTCCAGACCTAACTTGTTTAGATTTTTATTTGTGGGGGCGAGTAAAAGATCTCGTTTATGCCGATAGACCCGCAACAAGAGCTGACATGGTTGAA
The DNA here is from genome assembly GCA_910591695.1 of Galerucella pusilla. Taxonomy (NCBI): domain Eukaryota; kingdom Metazoa; phylum Arthropoda; class Insecta; order Coleoptera; family Chrysomelidae; genus Galerucella; species Galerucella pusilla. The sequence continues at coordinate 55,096 of CAJUYI010000040.1, forward strand.
AAGATACGACAGACAATACGATGTATTTCAAGGGCAGAAATTGAAGCTGCTGTTTTCTCTACTCGTCAGCGATTGATTTCATTCACTGAAAATGATGGACGACATTTCGAACATCTAGGGCGGCACTAATTACGTACCTAGTTATTTATGAACCAGCCTTCTAGACGTTGGAAGAACAATTCCAGCAATTTACCTGTTTCTTACAATATCTCTGGATAGAAAAGAGATATCGCCTTGCTGTTTGCAGTGTTTTATTACTAATTCAGTCTACTTCTTAAAGACCTACTTCAATTTGTATGCTTCCATTTAAAATTGTTACGAGAAAACACAATATTAAAAAAAATAAAACAGCGCCCTCTAGCATTTATGTTAACAATCAGATTGCTTCATATTAACAAATTTTCGATTGTTCAATAAAAGCTCTTTCAAACAACATCAAGTTTATTAAAATCGGTCAAGCAGAACCGGAATTACAGGTGTTTTTTCGTAACAAGGTTCCCACTCTCCCCCATCCCTTATTTGAAGAGATAGGCTTAAACTTGTCATATTAAAAATATGCAGAATTTATAGAGGAACATGATTATAATATTTAATATGCTCCTTAATTGAGTAAATTTTGAAAAATTTTGCATTTTAAAATTTCAACTGTCAAATACGCCCTCTAGCGGTGGATCTACAATTCTAAAAATAATTTCCAGGCGTTTCTCGAGGCCACTTTTGTAATAAAAATTTTTTTCCCGAACCTGTGCTATAATCCACTCCTTAGATATGGCCGATGGCCGTTTTTAGTTGCCCACCCGGTAGATATGAGGGTAATACTAAAACTTTGGTAAAACTCGCGTGTTTAGAACGGGGAAATAGGACAAAAAGAACCGGAAAAGTTAAAATAAGAAAGGAAAATGTTATGCCTTATGTCAACCAACTCAATTCAATTTAACTCGCATTCTTTAGCGTAATCAAAACATAAAACATTTTGTAAGGAAGCCTTGAAACCCTGTAAATCGCACGGAAGACCACAATTTGGTGCTACCAATACCTTTGGTTGATCCTTCCAAAAGTTCCTATATGTTATCTAAAAACATATTTTAATAATTAACCAGGTTTTACCACAGTACTAAAATTATTAACAAAACTTATAATTCATTTACCTTTATTTCCCCATTTTCATACAATTCCAACACAAGCGTCGCCCCGACATCAGGATTAATAGTATCCACCAGCTCAAGACTTCTTAAAATATGAATAAGCGTCAAATCATGACCCGAATACAGGTATAACAAAGTTTCGTCACTACCTTTCAAACGATTTTCCATATTCTTTATAACGTTTGTCAAAAACATCCCTAAAAGTACAACAGATTTAGTTCCCGGTGATTTTTAAGCACCAAGTAACCCAAAGTCGCGTCCACACTGTGCCATATTCATAACTTTGCTTAGTATATACAGATTGCGAAATGTCTATTCGAGCCATGCGATTTATACAAGTGCGGAAAATATGAGAAAAACACTTGAAAGAGAGAGAAGAATAATATTGTGCGCAGCTGTTGCCAAATGTATTTTTCTGTAAAAGTTATTCCCAATTTTTGTTCTGAACACCCTGTAAAAAGATATTTGGTACTCAATCGTGGAATACATTCAACGAATGTCCGACTATTAAGATGTAAGAGAATTTGTTATATCAATGAGTTATTAATTTTTTTCGAAACGTTCACATTTTTAAAAAAGTCAGCATAACTCGGAACCCTCTGTATTTAGGTTTAGGGTACCATTATGAAGGGGTATCATATTTTCTAGGGGCAATTAAAAAAAGCAATAAAAAACGGGGTGTTCCATGGGAAAAAATATAACTTTGATACGCCACACTTTATTGGAACACCCTGTATGTTTCAGATTATAGTTCAAATTTGTGGTATAAAAAGATTTTCCGAAAAAATTACATTTTCTGCGATATTTGTCCGGTCCCGGACTTTTGCCGAACTCTGTATAAGCGTGTTAAAAAAAAAGAAGATATTCTCTGTTTACATCTATTTTAAATTAGAGAATTAAATTTTGAAAACTTTCTAATTAATGTAGGTGTAATTACACCGAGAGTGGTGTAGATACGATGTAATTAAACTATGGTACACCAGTAGTTCTAAAAACTTAATTAGCAGCTGCTAGAGCGTATATTCTCAGGAGAACGGTCGGTCAGTTTAAATATTAAAAACTTGTTCAATTATACAAAGTGTCCATGCAGGCCCGCGCCGTCCATAAGAGCAGGATGGGCATTGTTCATGGGCGCTGAGTACCTTGGGGCACCGCCTAGATATATGAGTCTTTCTTTTTGAGTAACAAGTTTTTATTTCGAAACTTTGAAGCCCTATAACTCCGAAACGAAAATGTATTCAAACTAGCTTCCGAAAGCGCATTTAAATGGAGACCGAGTTATTTAACCCCCCACTATTAAAATGACAGATGTGTGTCGTAACTGGAGAACGGAAAATGGTCTGTGGGAAAATTATTTATTAGATTTATTGCTTCCCGGCCAGCTGACAGATCAAAGTATAACCATGTATAAAAATATCAGAAAATAAGAAATAGAAAACTAAAATAAACAAGAAAACACAGGCCAAACCCGGTTGATCAAAGTGTAACTATGTATAAAAATATCAGAAAATAAGAAATGGAAAACTAAAAAAAAAAACAAGAAAACCCAGGCCCAAACCCGGTTGATCAAAGTGTAACTATGTATAAAAAGATCAGAAAATAAGAAATAGAAAACTAAAAAAAACAAGAAAACACAGGCCAAACCCAGTTGATCAAAGTGTAACTATGTATAAAAATATCAGAAAATAAGAAAATGAAAACTAAAAAAAAAACAAGAAAACCCAGGTCCAAACCCGGTTGATCAAAGTGTAACTATGTATAAAAATATCAGAAAATAAGAAATAGAAAACTAAAAAAAAAACAAGAAAAAACCCAGGCCCAAACCCGGCTGATCAAAGTGTAACTATGTATAAAAATATCAGAAAATAAGAAATAGAAAACTAAAAAAAAGAAAACCCAGGCCCAAATCCGGTTGATCAAAGTGTAACTATGTATAAAAATATCAGAAAATAAGAAAAAAAAACAAAAAAAAAAAACAAGAAAACCCAGGCGCAAACACGGTTGATCAAAGTGTAACTATGTATAAAAATATCAGAAAATAAGAAAATGAAAACTAAAAAAAAAACAAGAAAACCCAGGTCCAAACCCGGTTGATCAAAGTGTAACTATGTATAAAAATATCAGAAAATATGAAAAAGAAAACTAAAAGAAAACTAAAAAAAAACAAGAAAACCCAGGCCCAAACCCGGTTGATCAAAGTGTAACTATGTATAAAAATATCAGAAAATATGAAATAGAAAACAAAAAAAAAACAAGAAAACCCAGGCGCAAACACGGTTGATCAAAGTGTAACTATGTATAAAAATATCAGAAAATAAGAAAATGAAAACTAAAAAAAAACAAGAAAACCCAGGCCCAAACCTATAAAGTTCCTGAACAATTTCGTTAGTTCCAGCTTACCTCCTTTAACTTTTTTCATATAGGGGGTTTCAGAATATAAAGCTAAGTTTCTCGCTGCCAATTCCTTCATAGTGGCCATCATAGAATCGTTCACCCAGTTTGGAAGCGTGAAATTATGCAACTGTTCAATTTCCAACGTATTAAACACGGATTCTACGTTTTCTATATTAGTGATGTTCATTCCAGTATACTTGGTTAAATAATCTTTCAAATCTCGGTATCTATTTTCTATTTCCACGATTTCTGGAGTTTGTCTGATTTCTTTAAATATTTTGTCATATTTAGCACACGGAGCCTTCATAACTATATTCTGAAATATGATACAAATTAAAAAGAAACTCATTTTTTTTTTAAATTACTTACTGTGTCCCTCGACCTGGGTAAATAGCCAATAGGTATTGGTTGCCACAATAAGTCTGGGTTCCATATCAGATTGTCTACAGGTGGATACAACCCAGCAGTAAATAACTGTCCACTCATTTGACATCTGTCATGATAACTACTCGTGATGTTGACATCTTTGTAACAGTACGATTCGGGGATAAACTGACCGTATTCACGCCTTATATTTCTACCCAACATATATAATTGCAGTTTACCTTTCTAAAAATTGATAAAAAATCTTTGAATTTAAAGCACCTATAATTATCTAATTAGTTTTTTGATCAAACAAAATATATATTCCTAATTCTAGCGCTAGACCCCCGTAAAATATTTTCAACTACGGCATTGGATATCTTACATTTGTTAGTTGCCCCCATCCAGTGGGCCAAGTGTAGTTGATGTAAGGATCGCTAGGAAATGTCGAGGAAGGCGTCCTTTCACCATGTCTGAACGCCTAAAGTAAAAGAAACTGTAAAATATATTATAGCAGCGAAGTTGACATACTTACGATGTGTAATTGTTTTAAAACGGAAACACCAAACACTTTATTTATAAATAATATCGAAATCACAAACCACATCAACTTCATTTTAATTAAATTGTACTGACAATTTATTGTTTGTTAAAAGCATTCATTGAAATGTTCTTGTTGGGATCATAAAACGTAATACAGTTATCTATATGATCCATGAGCGTCCCAAAATTCATTTTTAGAAAAAAATATATCATTAATTAATTAGATTAAAACGTTAATGAAGAAATCTAGTAAACATAATATGTTATTATTTTCACATGTACCGGGTGATCAGTAAAAAAAATCAGTCCATGATTAAATTAAAATACAGAGCGTCCCATTTTGAAAAAATGGTGATCATTAAAATAATAAATTCTCTTAGAATTTCTTATAACATCCCGAAAATAGGGGATACATTTTCATTTATATCTTTTTCCTTTACATTAGAGTACTCAAAAAGTCAATGAAGAACACTGTAAAAAAGTATTTTAAAACAATTTATTTTTATATTCAGGGCAAACTGAAATAGTACGAAGCAAGATTACAGAAAAACTAGCAAAGACTCCCTTTTGAGAGCCGGAACCAAAATAATACTGGAAGAAATAGGTAGAAAAATTCGGAAATATTTCAATCAATTCAATCAAAAATACTCCTGTGGAACGATATAAAAAGAATAATAAGTGTTTAAAAACTAGATTATCTGAAATTAGAAAAGGTAAAAAATAGTTAAATATTATTAAAATTCACATTTATTCAACATATAAAAATATAATACCACACGAATTAAATATCTTCACATAATAACTAAAACATTAATGAGCATTACCCAAAAGCTAACGAAATATAAATTCTTCCACTTATCAAATATACCTGTCTCATCCGTGCTGGGATCCATTAGCATCCCCAAATAAACAAGATGCACAATACTCGTAAATGAAAAAATTAACCTGCACATCCAAGACACAACGCTGTTTCTCTTAAACCTATGACTACAAGTGTTCTTACAAGGGTAAACCTTGATGCAACAACTAAACGCTTTAGCTAAGTAATCTCTAGAGGTAAATTGTAAATAAGAAAATACTCCTATTGATATTAATACTACAGATACTTTGAACTCAAACCCATGGAGAAATGAAGACATGATGAAAGTTGCCAATATGCCATAAAATTTGCCTAATGGTAACCATGATCTGTACACATCTAAAAATAAGAAAATTCTAAGCCTAAAACTACCATTAGACGTATTTATACAAAAAATTCTAGTTATGCCACTGTTTTATCCATAAAAAATATCGATGTATGAAAATTTTGCTAATAAATATGATGAATTTAAATAAAAAACTTACATTTTTTCAAGAAGTCGTGCATTGGCTTGTTCCATGTAGTCACAACTACTGCTAGTGCAGTGGGAAACTCAATCTTCGAAGGATCTGCTACTTCATACTTCCATTTCTTAGGTTCATGCCAAATTTTACTATTCTTATAACCAGCAGCTAACATAGATGCCTCTGACAAAAAACTGATAAAGTAATGGCTTGTTCTGAATGACAAAGCTTCTCTATAACTTGTTAACCACCTATTTGAGCCTTCCGGAATGAAATACATCGACCAACAATTAGATAACATAAGGAAGAACATTGATATGAATAAAGCTCTTGTTATTCCCAAGATCCACCATACATTCTAAAAAAATACAATTAATCATTTCAATTCTTTATAGCACCAGAAAATGTCTTTACTTTTTTTGTAGGCTGGTGAAACATTGCTACATACTCTTGAAAAGATATCCAAGGACCGAACATTACATTTGCTCCACAAAATATGTAGGCATAATATGTTAAAAAGGAAGGATATACTATAGCACCTCTTTCAACATCTTCTGCAAGTGAGATTAATTTCATACTTAAAACCATAACGACCCCCCTAATCTCCATCCAAGTTTCAGTCTTCAATAAAAAATACTGACTAAAAAAAAACAAAGCTGAAAGATATAATAATTTAATGCATTTAATCTTACCATAACACTAAAATTATAATTAGAGTGTACTTGACAACGTTAGATGTACTTAAGTACCTAATTTTGTTCACATTTTTCTTTTGAATGGTATAATATTGTTCTTGTATGTAACTGCTAATTCTTAAAAGAATATAGGATAAGGTGAAAAATATTATAATCAAGTATTTTCCTTCGGTCGAATCAAGATTACTTATTAAATAGATTCCACTGGCTGCAGAAAATATATGTAATACTGTTTTCGGTACACTGACTAAAAAAACAGCTGTAATTAATCGCAAGTGAATGGTTTTGTATTAAATACTTACAAGTAGAGATTACTACTCCAAAAGAGAGATTAACTATAAGTATTTTATATAAAATATGAGATATACTGACTGCGGAGGGGACAACACAATGTTCCCAAACCTCTTGACTAGTTTCTTCATAATATTCATGGTCATATAAAAGATCTAGAGAGCTACAAAGAACACGAACATTTAAAATATTTCAATTACTCATCGAATGCACTTACTCTTCATGATCCTCCAATGCAGAAAGTGACATTATTTAATAATTTTAACTTAATTTTTAGAAATACCACCATTGCTTTTCAAAACAATTTCAACCATGTTAATAATGGCGGTAATTCTCTTTTTCATGGCATCATGGCCTTCGTCGATGCAGGAATCAGGGTAGGGTAAATCAAAACGTGAAAGTGGTGCCCTTAGCAGAGCCTGTACAGTTAATAAATTCCGATTCACATATGCTATTAACGTTCCCCAAATTAGACAAAATCATACATTAATTACCCCTATAAATGATTTACATCAATCAACGATTTTTCTACAGGCAACCTAGCGCATGACAGTTACCTAGGGCGTAGGCAACCAAACATACAATAACTCTTTAAAAAATGATTAATAGTAGGAAATACTTCTAGTTTTTGACTTACAGCTTATACAGTCCACGGAAAAGCTTTGTAACTAACACGAGTATTTAAAGGGCAATTAACAATCTCGAACATTAACGCACGAGCAGAGCGAGAGCGATTGTTAATGGCCCTCATTAATACACTTGTTGGTTGAATAACTATAAAATAAAATTGACATTGAAGACTGCTTACATTTACTCTTACGCGAGCTTCGATAACCAAGTTTTCTTCTTCACAGACTGAAGATAAAAGCATAGAGAAATATTTTTATTTTGTTCTGTGATCTAGAGTTCAGTTAGATATAACCTGTCATTTTGTTGGTAAAAAGGAAGAAGAGCGAGGGAACATTAACGTCAATATATATTATAGAAAATGCAGGACAAGTAAAATAAAAGCAGAAGTTATACAAGTAAAATAAAGTGTTTCAGTTATTATGAGATTCATAAACACAACAGTCTTCTAAATTCCGTAAAACTATGACCAATGTATGGGTAAAGAAATTTACAAGAGCACATATTTATAAGTTTTCAGGTTCTTTTCGGAAAAATAGGGGAATTTATTCTGAAAAACTGGAAAATAAAACAAATAGTACTACTTCAGGTTTTATATAATATATAATTTCATTAGATATTGCACATCTAAACATATGACACAAATAAATTCTCACAAATATAAATATTGATCTTTGTATAAATGCGTTTTGGATCACATTAATAAATAAATACATAGAATTACACCATATACATAAATGTCAAAATTTAAAAATAGTAACATTATTAACAATATTTCATTTAAGAGGTTCGAGTTTTAAAATTTTGTTTTTTGGAATGAAATGTGGAATGTTACTTCCAGGATACATAAAAAAACATTTGACTTTGGATTGAAAAAACATTAAGATCAGCGTAATAAAATCAGTAATCCCTTACAAAGGAGGAAATCTTGAATTTTCACTTTAGTAGCACACAGTAATGAATAAAAAATTATCCAAAATTGTGTATTTAGCAGTAAAATATGACGTGCTTGCATTTACAACAAAAAAATATATTATGTACTTTTTATTCACATTAAATAGTCCTTGTAACTCAATCCAAAGTTAAATATTAAAAAATATGTCCATTGCAAATTGTAACGCTCAATACGAACATTTTCTTCGTCCCTATTTTTACAATTTGCATTGGAGTTCAATAAAATTGGACAGTATAAAATTATTATTCTATGGGAATTATTTTTCATAAAAATAAATATACTATGTTATAATATAAAAAAATCAACGATCAAATAAACTGTCCACGATAAAAAAGCATTTCTTTCAATTGTCACGTCCACTTTTCATAAAATTAACATTGACAAATGACACATTGAAGCGTGAGAACCAAACATAGCAAAATAATGAGCAATCGCCATACATGTGATTTATATAATCAGTTAAATTCAAAAGAATACCACATGTCAAATAATTGTTCACTTAGCAAAAATCAAGATCTTTTAGATATTCAACTATCTTTTAGTTTCAATTTAAGTTTTGTTATAATTAAATTAATAAAATGATAAAATACGAATACTTTTTTTTTGAAAACATTTGGTTACATTTATTAAAATCACTTTGGGTACTCCTACTAAACCCTTCATAAAATCAATTGCAACATTTCCCAAGTCCGCAGACTTACAAAAACGACATTAACTGAAAATTATTCATTTCGTAATAATTCTCTAATGTTCATGTAATTAGAATCGGACGTAAAAAACGCAACCAATTCACTAAAGCTCGGTCGATCTTCTGCTTTGTACTTCCAACACTGCTGTATTATCTTGTACACATCATCTGGGCATTCTTTCGGCCTTTCCAACCTTTCACCAGCTTCTATTAACGTTATTGCCTAAAATTATAAAACACAAAACGTTAATACACACTATATTTGACAAGTGATAGGTGACAGCTGAAAATAGGACTGTCATCATACCTCAGATCCTTTCATATCACCATAAGGAGAAGCACCAAATGCATACATTTCCCAAATTGTAACGCCAAAGCTCCAAACATCACTTTTGTGAGAGAATTGACCATAGTTATAAGATTCTGGAGCATACCACTTTAAGGGCCATTTTCCCCCTGCCAATGCCCTAAAATATCAACCATTCGTGTTAGAAACTTTCAAGTTTAGATAAGTTTATTCAGCTACATACCTGTAATATTCATGATCTGTTCCAAGTGCACGAGAAAGACCAAAATCACTTATCTTAGCTTGCACCTGGCTAGCTAGCAAGATGTTTCTCGCAGCTAGATCTCTATGAACGAATCTATTTTCTTCCAAATACTCCATTCCTTACAATAAAATATTATTAAATAATACAATAACTAAAGGTTCATTTGATTCTTTTATTTTAAAAAGCTCACCTTATATAAACTTTTATCCTGAAGCATGAAACATAGAGGAAATATAAATAATAGTGTATATACTAAGAACTAAGGACAAGGGGTGGACAATTGATAGCTTATGCGGATGATTTAGTCTCGATAGCAAAAAACAGAGAAATTATGGAAGAAGGTATCAAAATGTGCCTTAAAATAAATGAAACAAAAACAAAAAGAATGACTGTGAACAAACACCTAATGAACAATATGTTGATGAAATAAAATATTTAGGAGTTACAATAACAATAACTTATGGAGCTGAAGTTATGATGATGACAAAGAAACAACAAGAAGACCTGAAAATTTTTGAACGAAAAATACTAAGAGTCATATTAGGACCCAAGAAAATAACTCAAAATGAATATAGGAAAAAAACAAATGAAGAACTGAAAAAATACATCCAGAGGGACATGATAAGTGTAATAAAAGAGCAAAGGTTAAAATGGTTGGGACGTGTGTGGAGAGCAGGCCCAAACAGAAGATTCTAGCTCAGTACCTTTGACACCTAATTCAAATGCCATGTTAAATGACCAATTGTAAGCAGGACAAAAGAAAAATATCACTCTACTTACCATATGCTATTTGAGCCGCCCAAATTTTGAATTCGTAATTTGGATTTATTCTGTCTTTATTGACGTCAATATATTGCAATATTGAACCCAAAGGAACTAATTCTTGTACCATTAGAAGAGGTGGTCCTAAGGACAATCCTATAAGTTTCACAATGCAGTCGTGGTTCAGCTTCACCATAACCTGAGCTTCAGTCAAAAATGCACCTCTATTGGTTTCCATTTGTTCGTTGTGTAGGATTTTGATTGCAACTTTGATCAGATCAAAATTTCTGTTTAAGTAAGTGCCTTCGTATACAGAGGCGAATTCTCCTTCTCCAATGAGAGCGCCTCTTGTCAACCGATCTGCAGGAATGTATTCATTTTCATTTTCACAGTAGTTATTATTGTGAGGGTTTCTCGTTATAAAATCACTTGTAAACGAAATATTTGCAAATTGACTAGGGAAGAGTTTATTATGAGGTTCGTCGGGTTTGAGAACAGGTTTTGGTGGCACTTTCGGACAATTTTTCTTCTTGTTTGGCTTGGGCATTGTGGAGAACTACAAAATAAATGTATAATAATTGAAACATTGATGATTTTCAAAGGCTTACTTCAGGTACAGGCGGTTTTGGTTTTGGTCGTACAGGATATTGTAATACTGTTGGTAAACCATCGGGTATCAAACTATAATGTTCGATAATATGCTCCAAAGATTCTAATAATGGTCCATCATCAATAAACAAATATCCATCCTAAAATTGAATTAATAAGAATACAGTTGCTAAATTAACCTACAGAATAAAAAAATTTACCTTATTATGGATAATATAATTATAAAATGAATCATCATTCAATAATGTCAATACATCTTCTTTTTTCTTAACACTAAATCTAACTAGATAGGTACCACTTTTTGTACTGTAGGCCCTAACTGTGGCCTCTGCTTCACGCCTATCCAATGTTCCATGATACCAGTCAGCCTTATCTGTCCGTTTAGGGGTATATTTATAATTTTCTAAAAACAACAAAACAATAATAAAAGCAATATAAAAATGTAAAATTACTTACTTAAAATATCAGCACAGTCATAATGGTTATTCATGCGAGCCAACTGTTCTGGTGTCATATTATTTTTATTCCTTGGCCTCGAAGGGGAATTTAAACATAGTAATTCCTTTACTACTTCTTTGTGGCCTCTACTAGCAGCCTCATGTAGTGGTACTGCCCCAGTTTCTGTATTCCTAATTTGTACATTAGCATTTCCTGTTTGAACAAGAAGTCTTACAGTTGATGGAAAGTTATTTTGACTAGCATACTGAAATTGAATTAAAATTATTCAAAAAAACTATTTGCATAATAAAATCTATCTTACATGCAATGGGGTGTAGCCTGCAGAGTCTCTGAGATTGACATTGTATCCTTTTTCAATAAGTTTCAACAAAATATCATTTTGTCCACTTATGCTTGCTAAATGAACTGCTGTCTGTCCATCTTGATTTTTTGCATCATGAGGATGATCGGTTTTTAAGAATTCAGAAACAACAGTATAGTTCCCTTGATCTATAGCTCTATGAAGTAAATTTGTACGGCCATGTCTGCGAGAATCAGGTGGAGGTGGATCCTTTTTAATATATTCAGTTAAAACTAGATTTTCTGAAAGTTTATTTGGGGTTCCAATATAGTAGTCAATAAGAACTTCCAGGCCATGGAATTTTAAATATTCATCTAATGAAAAAACAAAGCAAATTTAAGGCTAGAGATTGAAATTTCCACAATATTTATGTTGGTGTATACAAAAAGGTTAGACCCAGACTTAAATAATGATTTCGGTACCGGAGTACTGTTGCCACAGTTACAATTTTTATTGAATAATGGTATTTTCTCAAATTTAAAATATATGTTCAACAAAATGAAGAGTTGTGTATTAATTTATCAATTATAGAGCTTACCTATAGAAAAAAAGGCATCTTCTGTATGTCTTCGAATTTGGAAATGACTAACTTGTTCATTATGATAAACTGAGAGAACATAGTCTCCAGAAGAAGAGTTACTTTCGCGAACAATAAACAATCCATCCTTCCTGCCATCTAAAATACAGTACATGAAATGAATACATTACTTACAATTTGATTTATTGTTACCTTGGCATAAAATATTTTCAGCTTCCTCTCTCGTTAGTTTTCCATGAAACCAATTAATATCTTCATTTTTCTTTGTTGTTTTATTCATCTTAATAAATTTAGTTTGGTGATGTTAAATTTCCATGTGTTTAAAACTGTTTATTAATGTTTCGAATAAATACAAATTGCTTTGCTTTTATCTTGTGTACCATACAATCGCAAAACAACACAAAAATGAAACAATATCAATAATTTTGTTAACAGTCATAATTGTCATCATTACTGTCAATTTTTTGTGGTTATTCCTCAAAATGCATTAACAACGTCCTGCTTATTTGTCGCTTTTAATTTTCTAAAATAAGGTGAAAAAAGTTGACAGGAAGTACTAAATTACTCCTAATTGATTTTTCATTTAATTACCCAAACCAAATAGTTGTTAACAAAAGATTTAGACACGTTTTTCCGTTTATAGACTAGTTTGTTCCACTGGTTTTGATTTTTTATGATTAACGTCAAAAACAGCATTCCAGCAGCAAGTATACATTCTTTCTTAAAGAGGGCACCAATGCTTGACAGACGCTTGCGTATTTTGAATAGTTTTTGTCACGTGGGTTGCCTACACAACTTGAAAGTTCTTTCTTGTCAAAACCTACATTTGCAAGGTACGATAAATGTGAAATAATCTTTCTAAATCACGAAAAATTTAGAACATCCTTTCTAAAAAATATATTGTACAAGCAACTGGCTCTATTTTGAGACCTGTTTTATAAGCTGTGTTTTATATTTTACTGAAAATATTTGAAATAAAAATTTGTGAAATTTTTTGAAGATAGTGAAATAGTAACAATCTTGTTTTCAGGTTTATAAAAATGGGCCGGTACGCTCGTGAACCCGAAAATGCTGCTAAATCCTGCAAAGCCAGAGGATCAAACTTAAGGGTGCACTTTAAGGTAAATAAATTTTATATTTTTGTTATTCTAAATATCTGTTTTATACACCTAACCTAACAAAAATATTTTTATTTCAGAACACATGTGAGACTGCTAATGCAATTAGGAAAATGCCTCTCAAAAGGGCAGTAGCCTATTTAAAAAATGTAGTAGTTCAAAAGGAGTGCATTCCCTTCAGAAGATTCAATGGTGGTGTTGGCCGTTGTGCTCAAGCTAAACAGTTTGGCACTACCCAAGGTAGATGGCCCAAAAAATCTGCAGAATTCCTTTTGCAGCTCTTGAGAAATGCTGAAAGTAACGCAGATTACAGTGGACTTGATGTAGACAGACTTGTTGTAGAACATATTCAGGTTAGTACTTACAATTTGCTGAAAAAACTTAACTGGTGTACCTTCAAAGTAAATATGATATTGTGCACTTTGTAAGGACACCAATTTGCATGGAGAAAAATATATTGATAGTGCATACCAAATTTACAATGGATTTTGTTTGTTGGCCACTTTGCTGAAATTGTAAACATTATTAGTCAAAATAGAATTGGAAATGACAGTTTTCAAAATAATATGCATCTTTTGCTACCAAACATTGCAGTTTTCAACGCTACAGTTTTTGAAAGTAACAGAATGCAAATGAAAACAAGTTTTCATCTAAAATATTCTCTATTTATAATTTTTCATTTATAATTGTGTTGTAGAATAAATGTACATCTTTAGAACATGGTTTAATTTATTTATCAAAGCTATTAACACTCTAAAACTTTTCTTTTTGACTGTTTATAATCATTGCAGTTAAATTACTTATAAATTAGCTATGCTACTCTCGACTTCGTTTAGCTGTGTTAGCTCAAGGATGAATACCTTGCAGTTGGCAGTATTTGAAAAAGTACAAAATGTGAATTCTTGTGTAGTTGATTAGGTTTTAAAATGTTTCAACTAGTAGTGATCATTTCATTTTTCAATGTATCATTTAATCCCTAATATCTCAAAAATATTTTTAATTGATTCACAATAACTACTACTTATTATAATTATTAACTAGAGCCCTGAATGTTTGTTTCACTTCCCTTTAGACATCCTGTGTGGATGTCCCCATTCATGTTGTATTTATTTATTTACAGGTAAACAGAGCTGCATGCTTGAGACGTCGTACATACAGAGCTCACGGTAGGATCAACCCGTATATGTCATCTCCCTGTCACATAGAACTTTGGTTAACTGAAGGTGAATCAACTCCCGAAGCACCCAAAAAGACTTCTAAAAAGAAGACTACAGTAGACAAAACCAAAAGATCTAAAGCTACTGCTGCTGTAGCACATTAAACAATATAAAATATTTGTTAAAACTTAGTTTGATTTTATTTTTTTTCCATGTTTTCCCAACCTGATTGATGTTTCAAGTTGCGTTAAATATAAATGCAGATTTCAAAGTTCATTAGTTTAGTTATGTATTTTGTCATGAAAAATAAATTGCTAAAAAATAACTTGAGTTTTAAAATATATATTTGGTATTTAAATGAAGTAATTGGTAATTGAAAATTTGGATTCTAGATTACTTGACAAAACTCTAGCATAAGTGGCACAGAAACCAAACTATATGTTACTAGAGAATAAAATTATTTTATCTCCTATTGTTCTGTTTCCAGTTGATTTATTTGCTAGTTCTTTTCCCATATATATCTATTTCTACTACGGGGATCTAACATCCAGTTTTCCTCTGTATTTAGTTTATTATTTGTTCCTTCTTCCATACCATTTTCAGCAAATTTGGCGTGTGTCAAGACATGGAAACGTAAAAGAACTCCCCCCAAACTTTGGGAATGAGTAAATAGTAAGTAATTGCAAACATTGATATAAATAACTAGTGCTAAAAAATTGCCTTGAATGTATATGTATACACAAAATACTTATCAGATGATGTATTTCTTAAAAAATAGTTTACTAATCGCGAATAATTGCATTTTTATTAATTCGATAAGTCATCAAATATGTTAATTGATGATTATGTTAATATCTTCATTACGTAATTATTATTTCGTTAGGTCCTTAATGTTAAATTATAAATATTAAAAATTTTGTTAAATTTACATTGAGAATTGACGTTTACAATTTCCTGAGGCCGGTACTGCTGAGAATAATTATCCGCTTCGAAAAAAAAAAAAATTATAATGCTTCGGGTATTTGCAAGTCTAGGTTTTTGGAATACATAATTCTTATTTTATTTATTCTTATAATGTTATAAACCTAACCATTATTACAAACTTTAGGACATTTGGTTATTTTAAGTTTTCACTGTTGGCAGCACTGATCGCTGGTCATCTTGAAAATTTTTGACGTTCTTTCTTCTTTCCCTTAGACTATAAAAACATATGCATGCTGTGTTAAAAATAGTGTATTTATCGTTAATATTCCAAAAAGTTATGATTTTTGATTCTAATTAACTGGTTGATGTTATGGATATTTATTTTAAAGAAAAGTTATTAACAAGTTCCTTAGAATATCCTTGAAGATTGTTAGTTGAAGGCAACTAAAAAATGAGTGAAAATACAGTTAATAGCGCCCGAAGACCAAATTTTTCTAATATTCCTCAGAATGGAATTAACAGGAATATCAACCTCATTAACATTAAACCTACTGCGAAAAAATTAGTAATTAAGAACCTCAAGAGTAAGTAAATTTTCCCTTTTTGTAAACTGACTTTTCTACCTAGTAACAATATATATTTATTAAATATATGTTGAAATGAATAATCGTGATGTGAAATGTAAATATCATCGATTTGTTTTAACACCATTATGTAGCTAGCACTCCAAATTTACTTAAACAATTTGAGGAACATTGTCCTTTCAACTTCATTTGTTTATTTATATAGGTATGCACAGAAAGATGAAGTCATTACAAGCAGATTTTGCTATTAATAAAAACTTTTTATTTTATACCACTTGAGTCCTTTTTCTTCAGTGTTGTGAAAGTCAATACAAAGCTCTTTTAGTTTAATATAATAAATATTAAGAGCACTAGGTACTATGTAAAGAATCAATATTTACAATATATGTTCTGCCTTCCATTCTAAAAACATCTTTATCTATGCTCTGATGAAAAATATTTAGGTATTATAATTGTAATACAGATTGCTTTAAACCAGAATGGAACTTTTATCATAATTGAATAACATCTTAAGATAATATATTGTTGATGTCTACAAAACAGGAAACACCATATTATGTATGGAAAAGATGTACCTAATTATTGATTGATTGTTTTTTCTCTAGTATTTGTAGAATTACATGTAATCATTGTTTTAATTCATGTAATAAAGTATTCTGGTTTGTTTAAATAATAAATAAATATTTAGTGTCAGTGGAAATATTAGAAATGTTGGAAATTTTTACAGGCGAACCCAAACTTCCAGATGACTATCGTGAGCAAACATGGGAAAAACTCAAAAGCGCTGTGTTAGCTATCCAGCTGTCCAAACCCAATCAGTATTCGCTAGAAGAACTATATCAAGCAGTAGAAAATATGTGCAATCACAAAATGGCTCCAACATTGTATTCAAGATTATATAATTTAACTGAAAACCATGTATCTCATAATATAGAACAATTTCTAGCTGAATCAATGGATCGTTTCCTATTCTTGAAGAAGATGAATGAAACTTGGTTAGCCCACTGTAACCAAATGATAATGATAAGGAGTATATTTCTTTATTTGGATAGAACATATGTTCTTCAGAACCCAAATATTTTGTCCATTTGGGATATGGGACTAGAGTTATTTAGTAAATATATTATTTTGAATACTCTTGTGCAAACTAGAGTTGTAGAAGGCCTACTAATGTTGATAGAGAAGGAAAGACATGGTGATAAAGTTGACAGAACTCTCCTCAAATCCCTTTTGCGGATGTTGACTGATTTACAAATTTATGATAAGGCTTTTGAACAGAAATTTTTGCAGTCCACAGAACGTTTATATGCAGCAGAAGGGCAAAGACTTATGCAGGAATTAGAAGTTCCTGATTACTTAGCTCATGTAGACAAAAGAATTCAAGAAGAAAATGAAAGAGTTCTGCATTATTTGGATTCTGGTACAAAGTACCAGTTAATACACACTGTGGAAAAGCAACTGCTTAGCGAACATGTAACTAATATCCTGCAAAAAGGTCTGGAACAGTTATTAAATGAAAATAGGATCAGTGATTTGACTTTACTGTACCAATTATTAAGCCGTGTTAAGAATGGTCTTATTGAATTGTGTACCTCCTTTAACACATTCATTAAAAAGAGGGGAAAAACTATTGTAATTGATCCAGAAAAGGATAAAACAATGGTTCAGGAGCTTTTAGATTTTAAAGATACCATGGACAACATAGTCATTACTTGTTTTAACAAAAATGAGAAGTTTGGTAACTCCCTCAAAGAGGCCTTTGAACATTTTGTAAATCAAAGAACCAACAAACCAGCAGAACTAATTGGTAAGTACATACAAGTTGATTCGTTTCCTGATTTTATGATGTTGGATTTTTTTAGCAAAATTCGTAGATTCCAAGCTCCGTGCTGGAAATAAAGAAGCAACTGAAGAAGAATTGGAAAGACTTCTCGATAAAATAATGGTGCTTTTCCGCTTTATTCACGGCAAAGATGTATTCGAAGCCTTCTATAAAAAAGATTTAGCAAAGAGACTTCTTGTAGGAAAATCTGCTAGTGTAGATGCAGAAAAAAGTATGCTTAGCAAACTAAAACAAGAATGTGGTGGAGGATTTACGTCCAAATTGGAAGGAATGTTTAAAGATATGGAACTTAGTAAAGATATAAATGTGGCCTTCAAACAACATTTAAATGTAAACAGTCGAAACTTGGCTGGTATAGATATGACCGTAAGCATCCTCACCATGGGCTATTGGCCGACTTATCAAGCTTTGGATGTTACCCTTCCCGACCAGATGGTGAGGTTTCAAGATATTTTCAAAGATTTCTATTTAAGTAAACACAGCGGAAGAAAACTCCAGTGGCAACCAACACTAGGCCATTGTGTATTGAGAGCAACATTTAAATTAGGACCAAAGGAATTAGTTGTTTCCTTATTCCAAACGTTGGTAATTTTGCTGTTTAATAAATACGATGAAGTAACTTTTGAGTACATAAAAGCAGCTACGAACATAGAAGACGGAGAACTTAGAAGAACACTACAATCTTTAGCGTGTGGAAAAGCGAGAGTTTTAAATAAACTCCCCAAAGGGAGAGATATTGATGACTGCGATAAATTTAGATTTAATAACGAATTTACTAATAAGTTATTCAGAATTAAAATTAACCAAATCCAAATGAAAGAAACTGTAAGTATATTAAACTTTGTTAATTGTGTTATTTGAGGGAATATTTTATTGTAGACCGAAGAACAGAAAGCTACTGAAGAAAGAGTGTTTCAAGATAGACAATATCAAATTGATGCTGCGATTGTGCGTATTATGAAGATGAGGAAAACACTTAGTCACAATTTGCTCATCAGCGAATTGTATTTACAGCTTAAATTTCCAGTTAAGGTAAGAACATTTCATTCTTATCGGTTATTAAATGTACAGTTATGTTGTTGTAATAAGAGTGTAGATTAGAAGAAGAATCTTTGACTGTTATCAAATTCCATGTTTATAATGTTTGAGCTTCAAGCTGTATATCAGTATGTCATTGATCATAGTTAATAGTAATTCTGTTTTGGAATTGTCATGAATGTAACAATACATCGATAATTATTCATTTATTCTTTGATTTTGATTGTTTTCTTGATGTACAAGGTTCAATACTGATTAAATTAAAATGGGACCACCTTGGAGCTATACCATTGATATATCCCTGATCTGTTTTTAATATTTTTTTTTAATATTATGATAATTTTTCAGCCGGCAGACTTGAAAAAGCGCATAGAGTCGCTAATCGACAGAGATTACATGGAACGCGATAAAGACAATCCGAATCAGTACAACTACGTTGCTTAAGTAAGAAGTTTGTGTTTTATCTTGTTCTATCAATAGTTTATCTTCAAGATTTCGGAAGAAAAAAAAATATCTAGTCCAGTGAAAATTCTGGCCACCTTCTATATTGTAAATAATTATTTAGTTTAATTTATTTTATGTGTTCCCCGGAAGTTTTAAGGCTAACAAGGAAAACTGCATCAGATTAATCGGTTGCAATTAAACAAGTTTGCGTTAATATTAACAGGGTGTTTTCAAACCGCGCATCATAATTTGTGTAATTTTTTACAGCACTGAAAAACTATGCGCTCGTTGAACGTTAGGTGTGTACAGTGTGTGACAAAAAGTTGTGTACCATCTAGGTCTTGCGCACTTTGGAGACATTATTTTCATCTACATTTTTCACAGATTCTGTAAGAATTGATTAAGTAACGTGAGAATATCAAAAGATAGTTTGTGTTGCATAAACATCTTTTATATTTTAAAATTCGCTTGTCCCTGAAGTTCCATTATATTCCAGATTTTTTGCTAATTGTATTTTATTGATTTTTAATTTTCCAAAAAAATTATATACAGGATGGACCACTATTTAAATGGGGAAATTTAGTGACTTAAATATTTTCAATAACAGGGACGGTTCCAGGAATATTTGCAAATTAATAAATTAGCAAATTTTTGTTTTTCATCCGTACTTTCTTTATTTTAGAAAATGGTAAGATATGTTACTGAAACTTTTGAATTTGATTGAATTTTTCGAAATTTATCCTTCAGGTTTCTTTCTTCCTTACTAAACGGAGTAGATATGAAAATACAACAGTATTGGCCAACCTGTATATGTAAACAGTTCTTAGGATGTTTGTAATTTTGCATATAGTTGATTTTTATGTACCGAGAGTGATGTTTCTTGAAATAATCTCGTACATAAAAATGCTTGATAATAATTTTATAATAATTGTTAATCTTTATTCTGTTATATTTACCCACAACTTTATTTACTCTAAACAAGTATTGAAATGAAATGAGAGATGATTTTACATACCCCTACTTTACGGTGGATCTAGTGGAACGTGTCAAAACTAATTATGAGGTGGAAAAGTAGGTAACTAGTAAGTGTTCTACAGTTTTCGACACGCGCCACTAGATCGCACTACTAAACTATCCAACGCAACGTGGAGGTATGCCAGATCATTAATTCGTAAAAGAATTATACTTCTCGTCAAAGACAGGGCCAACAAAAATACCTATCGTACGAGAATCGGATCAATTTTCCA
The DNA here is from genome assembly GCA_910591695.1 of Galerucella pusilla. Lineage (NCBI taxonomy): Eukaryota > Metazoa > Arthropoda > Insecta > Coleoptera > Chrysomelidae > Galerucella > Galerucella pusilla. The sequence continues at coordinate 75,734 of CAJUYI010000040.1, forward strand.
CAAAAAACAAAATACAGTTTATTTTTAAATAATATTTATTGAAGCTTTTTGTCATACACAAAAATAGCGCCAAGTGAAAGAATCACAGCTGTTGGGGAAAAACAACAATATGTTATCGATGTTGAATGTACCACAAAAAAAATCCCTTTTTTCAAGTTTTTAAACATGTTGCACCCAACCATTACCACTAGGTTTTGCTCAGATAATTTTTTTATATTTTCATTGTACACTCAGACAAGTGGTTTTGTTAAAATTAAAATAAAATTTGAATATATGAGTTTGTCTTTTTATATTTCCAGCTGTTTTTGGACAAGAGAGAAATTTCAAAAAATTATTCACAGTACTAGGTAGCAATTACAAAATTAAGTACGTGGGATACGTCAAAATCTTGTATAACCAGATGGTATAAATTTAAATAACAGTTTTCTGTAACAATTGTCATATTAAGTAAAGCGTGTCACCAATAGATGTCAAGATGAAACTATCATCTTTACATCTAGATGGAATAAAATTGATTGTAATCAGCTTATTTTTTGCTACCAGAAAATATTGCTTAGAAGCAGTTTTCAATTTTAGTGAAACCATTTATTTTATCCAGATTCTAATATCTTACTTGAATTTTTTAATGTAGAAGAATCTAAAGACTGTGCTTACAACGTGAAATACCTAATTAAAATTTTATACTTGTGCAAGTAAATTTCAAAACCATGTACATGACAAATTCAATATTTGATGGAAAAAGTAGAAAGCACAATTTATAAGAATTGCCAAAGCAATCCAAATATTTTGGTCAATTTTTATAAACACTAAGAACTTCCTTGTGTCTTTCGATTGTTCTATATCAACTTTTTTTTGTAGTATTGGTCAGAAATAATCTATTTTCAGTGTGATTGTATAGTTTCTCTGATTTAAATTTGTAGGTTTTGTATCAAAATAATATGATTTTGAAATCAAAATGTATTTTTTCACCTTTTGCTCCTTTATTACCTTTTTTTCTTAGTGGAAATGTATCAAAAGTATTCCTGGATCTCACGTCGACAGAAAGAGTTCATTGAAGTAATTATCACTCGATTTGACAGTGGTCCAAAACAAGTGGACGGTGCTTAAGCAGCCAATCATAAGTTGTGTCATGGTAAGTCCGTAAATCGTGTGAGACAGATAAAGTTAGGGGTTAGTACGTCACAGCACCGTCCACTTGTTTAGGACCACTGTCAAATCAAGTGATAATTACTTCAATGAACTCTTTTTGTCGGTATGAGATCCAGGAATACTATATAATTACTTCCTACAGTAGTTTTTAGACATGGACCTCACGATTATACTTTTTTTGAGAATTGGTCTAAAACAGTGGCAGCTTGTGACTATTCTTAACAAGAAAGCAAAGTTCCCATCCAGGAAATTAAGAACCAAAAACAGGTAGGAAATAAAAAACAAAACATTCTAAATTAATATATTCTATTTGCTTTTAAAAAATAATCTAATACAATAACTTATTGAATTTATCACCTGAATATTATTACCTAGCATGATATTTAACGAACTAATAACTAGAAGAAGATGGATAAATTTATAAATTGAAGATATTGGTAATTGGTTTTTATTTGATTGGAGGTAGAATTTCCATAGTTTTGCACACCCAGCCTGCGATATCTACATCTTCCGATTCAGCTTTTTTGATCCAAGTGTGATTCTGAAAACAAGCACGTTATAAACTGAGTTGAATTATTTTTTTGTCAACTAACCATCAATGTTTTAAGGTCTGCTCTTTCGTCTGGATTTTTTCTCAGACACCTATCAACGAAATCTTTAAAATCATCTGTAAATATTCCAGATGGTAATTTTGGAGGAGGTTCGTTTACAATATAATCCAACAGTTCAAATATAGCCATAGGTCTGGGCCCTTTAGTGTGATCGGGAGACTCGCAATCATTATGTGGTCCAAAAATTGATGCCAATGTTTTGGCATCTGGTGGAGGAATCGGGTACATTCCTATAGCCATTTCAACTAATGATAGACCCAGAGACCAGATATCACTTTGTACTGAATAATGTGTGCCCTGCAGTCTTTCTGGCTAAAATAAATATCAAATTAAAATGTATAGACACAAACTGTGCAAAATCATCATCTTACAGACATGTAACTCCTAGTTCCAACAAAGGAGTTTGCCATTGAATCGATAAGCTGTCCCGAGACACCAAAATCACAGATTTTTATTTCACCAGAGCTATTTATAAGTATATTACTGGGTTTTACATCTCGATGCATAATAGCATGTTTATCCCTTAAATAACTAAGTCCTTTAAGTACTGCGAATGTAATCTTGCCTAAAAAAATGTATATGTTATAATATATTCAATAATAATAGATTAGAATTATTTGCATACCCAATATATTCTCTGGAATTCTACTAGCCTTCTTTAAAATGAGGTCTAGAGATCCTGCATCCATATATTCCATACAAATACTTATTTCTCCATCACTATAGAATGCTCCATAAAAACCAACAATATGTGCAAAATTACATTTGTGCAATACTCTTAACTCCCGAATTATTTGCTTTTTTATAGCTGGTTTCACCTCTAAATGTATTAATTTTCTAGCCATTATTAATCCACTACCTTTGTGGCGTACTTTTGTAACCACCCCACCATTTCCCGATCCAAGTTCTCCTAGTTTTTCAAAATCATCATCTGAAAACTCGCCACCAATTCTTTCTTTTTGGCAAAGGAACACTTCTATTCTTTTGCGTTGGGTGTCATCCATTTCAAGTGTGGAATCTAATTCTTCTAAGCGGGCAGTTAAGTTTTCAATACTATTTCCTCTCACTAAATTATTAGCTCTAAAAAGTACATTATTATAATTAATTTGAACAACTATTTCTCATTGGACGTATGTATAGATAATTCCTTAGTCCGTTGTTTTGTAATATATTTCACATACTTTTGGAAGCCTTATTTTCTGGACGTAGTGCTGCTCAAAACATAAGTTATTAAGGTTGAGAAGTAGATACTTACACAGGAGTTTCTTGAAACGAAGAGGTTGGTGTTACTGTTGGTGTTTGGTCTATGGCACCAGGAGGTAGTGTTAAATTTAATTTATTTTTCGACATTGTAAATGTTTACATTCCTCGATTGTTATTAAAAATTATTTTTATAGGTTATTTTCAATTGAAATACAAGTATTGGTAAAAACTTTTCATTCGCCGTTTCAGTTATCACTGGCAGATAATTGATTTTTCCCGACTGGATCTTATTTATCTATAAAATCTTCGATAAAATATAATCAAAGCTGGGAGTGACTACACTGTCAATTTGCTGATCAAGTAACTGATATCAGCTGATATCTCTCATCAGACAGACGAACGCATCTGTACGTCACCGAGTTTAATACTTTTTGAACGCACTTTCGGTTTTGACGTTATATTCTTCATTATTTTCCAAGCTACAACTTTCAGCAGCTGATACTATTTACCCCATAGTTACCCTAAGCCCGACACTTTCTTTAAAATACCTCAAAGCCGATATTGTAAAATTAGGCAGGATGTTTTTAAGGTTAGGTAGTATGGTGTTATCTATGGTTAGGTAGTTCAACTAAGTTATTAATAGGAGGCGCCACAGGTTGGATGCCATCTTTGTGTATGTGGTATAACAAACAGCTGGTTGAATAGTTTTAGATTTTTAGGGTTTAAAAATGAATGACCCCACAAAGAAGGTGAAAAATCCTTTATTTAACATATCTGTGACTGGAGGAACATTGGAAGATTTTTCCCAAAATGCTATTTTATTGCCAGCCAAAGAAAAACCACCACTTCCCAATATAAACCTCTCTCCAGGTAAGTTTAAGTCCAATTTTATTATCACTTTTTACTTTGCTTATTTTGTTGATAATGTTGACTATAAGGATTGCTGTAAGCATTTTTTTTACAACCATTATTGCTGTTTTAAATGCATTCTATTGTTTATCTAAAAATACAAATGAAAATGGAATGATTAGGACAGGGATAAAGGAGGTGAATTATAGATAAATGTTCAACAAAAGTATATATATTACTGTCGTTATATACAATATCTAAACCAATAAACAATATCTTTTTCTTTTGAAGCTACAGAAAAGTTAATACCAACATTTTTGTTCATCTCTTATAGAGTCTATTAATTGTCATATCCTACCTCCTCTGTAAGTAGGGAGATTATATATCTTCCTCTTCTTTATACATCTTACAATCAAATAGATAATTAATATAACCAAGGTGATAAATAATAATATGCCTAATACTAAAGCAGATATTTGTCCTGGACCCCATACTGCTTCTAAAATGAGAAAATGAATAAATAATTTCTGTTTTCCATCTTTCATACTATTTAGTTTATAATTTACTTACTATATGCATTAGCTGATACTGTTCTTCTGTTGTTAACTCTATCAATTGCAATCAGTTGAAAGTCTGCATTACAGCAAGTATCACTGTAAGTTCCTGTAACTGCTTCTTTTGTTCCTGCTGTAAATCCATTTTTAATGTATATTCCTTTTGGTTCCGATGTAAATTGTAGTAAACCTGAAAATTTCTTAGGTAATAAGTATTGATAATGAAATTATTTGAAACAAGTAGATCATTTTTACCTGTTCCTTGATCTCTAGCTGTTGCCTCAATAGTCCAGGTGCCCTGATCACAGCTAGTAAATATAACTTTGGAACAATCACTAAGATATGTATAATCTAAAGTGGGAGCACTGTTATCCTTGTTCATTCTAGATCCAACATCAACCTGGACCTTTTTTTCTACATATTCAGATCCTTCAGTTGCTGTAAAAGTTATTAAATCTTGGTACACTCCAATCTTACTGGTTAGTGTTAAGGTTACTATTGTTGTTTCTTGTGGACTCATAATTCTTCTAAAAATAACAGTAAGTAATGCTTACAGTGTCTAATTTTAGGTTGATATCACTTTATTGACATACCTGAATGGCTGCATACTTCCTAGTATAGACTGTTCATCTCTGCAATAGAATTTTACATCAGCAGCTATATTTCTTAGATTAGTGACTTCAAACAAGATTACAGATGATCTACCACCTTCTATTATCAATTCAGAACCTACTCCTACATCTATAGCTAAAATTTGTGGCTGTGGAAATAGGTTATCGTCATTGTTTATGTAATTGAGTCTAGAAAAATGGTTGCCTAAAAATTTAATAACAATCAGTAATAAAATAAGTAATACAGTATCCTGCAAATCAATTATCATTTTAGTAATGATTGTTAACAAAAGATGTCAAAGGTAATGCCTTACAGAGTCGTTGGTATATCTGCAAGATAGATAGATAGTGAATGCTTTTTGTTCTTTGACATTTAAAATGAGTTATTATTCATATAATATATGATCTAACCTACCATTGCTATCTGTTCCATCCACTTGTACTTGAAAGGACTTTTCAGCAATATCAATCAGCTCGATATCTACTTCTTTATTTTTTCTACCAATATCATTAATTTCCAATAAATTCTTAGTAACTTTATACATGAGTTTGTCAGACAGTGAGGTACCATCATTTCTAAGAAAACTTATATTGCTTATTGTACCCAACCGCCCAGTAAAATCTAATTTCAGGATTCTGGTTTTGTTTTTTGAGCTTGCAGTGGCTTAAATAAATTTAGATAATCAATTTTTTATAAAAAATTATTGTCCCTAACAATATATATTTTCCAAAATAACTGAAGGCTTTGTAAAATTTTTCTGTTTTTAAAATTTTTTTCAAATTTTGGTGTGCATTAATGTTTACATTCGGTCAAAAATTAATTACGTCATTTAAATTTTATAAAATTTGAGTAATCTCAGTGTTATCTCTTTTGCGGATAGCTAGTAAACACAAGGTCAAAAACAGTGCTGGATTCTCTAATTGATTGCTATAAATTGTATGATGAAGATTTTTTCTACGACTACATACTCGCCCATGTGCGGAAAGTTGAGTGGCAATTTGCTGTGCTAACCAAGTTCCCACCATAATATTGGATTTGATAACAAACTAGCTAAATGCAACTCTGTATCTACACAGTTATGACGCATTAAATACGAAGTCTATAAACATGCTATTCGCTGGACGCTTACCAAAACTTATTTATTCGATAGTGATAAATTTTTTGTTGGTAATAGGTTAGAAAACTGGTGAGTAAATTGTGTTTTTCAATTGTCGATATTAATAATATTCGATTAATAATAATGTCATGGCTGGTACATGTACTAAGAAATTTATATAAATAGATTATTTTACGCGAGACCCGGAAGTAACAAAGTTATCGATATAGTATACAACTGATTATTATTTCTACACATAACTTTCAGAACATACGTGTCTTTGTAAGTATTTTCTATAATTTTTTCAATTAATATCTACCTATAATTAATAATGAATTAAATTGTCTTAAAAACAAAATAACATTGAAACAACTATAATTTTTTTTTGGAAAATTTGAACTGACAGCCGAAAAAATCTTTTTAGTGTGTACCTGTATTTTCTTTGACAAAATACGCTTGTGTAGTAAGCCTGGTGCGTGCGTAAACTTTCAGATTACAAGGAGTAGGGGTCGGTGGAGTTTTGATGTGGATATTCCACAGCCCGACGCCGTGCGTCGTATCCAGGTAAACCTCTCTTTGACCTCGATCAGTAAATCCAAATGATCCCGTTCCATATGACGCAATCTCGTTGTTGTTTGTTAAATCCACATGTTCGCCTAGAATAGAGTAAATGTCAAATGTCAGTGTGACATTGAACTTCAATAGTTATTAGGTAGAAAATTTTTGTTGCGAATTTAATTTATTAGATTTTCCTATTTAAAAGGTAAGAACACGTGGAGATTTTGTGCACTAGTAAAGGAAGAAATTGTTTTGTTATTATAGATGTAATAATAAACATGTGATATATTTCTATTTGAAAATATTACGAAATATCAAGTTTTCATTAAATACATGGCAAAATATAATAATTCGTAAATATATTTATAAAAACAATCAACTTCATAATTATGTATGAAATGTAAGGAAAGTATACGCGTTTTACTTACCTGTAGGTGTTAAAAATGTTCCTTGAACTTCCGAAGGAGTTATTATCACATGTATATAACTTACTTCTGAATCTATAGGAAAAATAAAGTCAGATTCCCGTGTTATATTCAACTTCGACAGTATAAGTGACTAAAATAAAGAATATTATGAGTTTGTCAACAATTTGATCCATTTTCAACCTACCGTGTTCAAGCCCTGTCTGTTATCGTTTATAAAGTGTCTGTAATTATAACTTGACAAATCTTTAATATCGCTTATTAAGAACAATCCACCTGAGTAGCTACATAGTTCCTTAAGAAGTTTTTCTTCGTTAGTTTTCGTAGGGTTAAGACCACTCCACACGACATAGACCTAGAATTAATAAATAACATGAACATTTTTATTGGCGGTACCCAATGTCTTCTAACCTTTATATTTTTTTTCCTAACTATTGCAGTATGTCCAGCTAAGTCTTCATCACTTAGTTTCCTATCAATAAACGTTAGAATTGCACTATCTGTAGGAAGAGCTGCAGCAGCCTGTAGAATTGCGTAAAAACCTACAGTTCCGTTTGACTGTAAACTTCCTAATTCAAAATGTTGATTTGTTGTTTTGTAAGTGAGTTCTTTGAAAAGTTTATCGGTGTCGGTACCTTTTATATCTAACAAAGTTGTTGTACCTGAAAATTTTTGCTTATGAAATCAAACAATTTTATTTTGTTAAATCTACATTATATTTAACCTTAAAGTTGTGACGCCTTTCGCTAACACAGTAGCTTTTTCAAACGAATGGAAGTGTAGTGAGAAATTTTCAATTTATACAGTGCCTTAATACTAAATTATACGGATATTTAACAATAAAATTATAATCTATTTACAAGGAAATTAAATGAATTTGTCTAAATATGGGATTAACTAAAGTATTTAACAAGTTTACCTGAAAACTCATTCACAACAATCCTACAGGAACCTTTCTAGGTAAAAAGGTTTAATAAGGGAGAATTGTTAGTTGGTCGTTAAGAAGATTATCTGAATATTTGTTTTTATTTGATATGCAAAATTTCAAAATTTGAATCGAAAGAGTGTTGGTTTGCTAA
>CAJUYI010000040.1:89733-103712 GCA_910591695.1 Galerucella pusilla
AAATTTAAGTATACTTTTGTCTGAAAACTTTTTTCGAAAAATGCATATTTTTTGAGTTATTAATTTTTTTGTAAAAAATTTGACAGTTGCAGAACCCTTACAAACTATTTTTTTTAAAGGATACCCTTAAAGATATGAAAATGGTTTTTGTTCGGTTGCTTTATCAAGGTCAGACCTATTTGAATCTATGTTTAACATTTTTCCATTTTATACAGGGTGTGTATAGAAAGTGTTCAAAGTTCGAATTTCTTAATTTTTTTAATGGAACACCCTGTATATTAATACATTTTTAAAATTTATGTAAAATTTTAGTATACTTTTGTCTAAAAAGTTTTTTCGAAAAATTCATATTTTTTGAGTTATTAATTTTTTTATAAAAAATTTGACGGTTGCAGACCCTTACAAATTAATTTTTTAAGAGGATACCCTTAAAGATATAAAAATGGTTTCTGTACGGTTGCTTTTAGCAAGGTCAGACGTATTTGAATCTATGTTGAAAATATTTTTATTTCATACAGGGTGTGTATAGAAAGTGTTCAAAGTTTAACTTCATAAATATCAAATTTCTTAAATATAACCACCCGGTTTTTTCCATTTTAATGCATTCAGGGGTAAAAAATAAGGCAAATTCATGTAATCTTTTTTATCTCTTAGTGCTTGTATCAACGGGTCAAAAAAAAATTTAGACCACACCTGCATCTCTCAAAATTTTCAGAAAACATTCAATATTTGGATAACGGTAAGGTTTAGGTATAGGAAAGTTAACATCAATTTGCTTCATTTTTTACCCCTGAATGCATTAAAATAGAAAAAACCGGGTGGTTCTATTTAAAAAATAAAGAAATTTGATATTTATGAAGTTAAACTTTGAACACTTTTTATACACACCTTGTATAAAATGAAAAAATTTTCAGCGTAGCTTCGAATACGTCTGACCTTGCTAAAAGCAACCAAACAGAAACCCTTTTCATATCTTCAAGGGTATCCTCGTAAAAAATAATTTAAAGGGGTCTGCATCGGTCAAATTTTTTACAAAAAAATCAATAACTCAAAAAGTATGCATTTTCCGAAAAAAGTTTTCAGACAAAACTACTAAAATTTTACGTAGATAATATTTTTTACAGAATCAACTCCGACATATAGTGGTGAAACGAGGAATGGACGAATTCGACATAGATGAAGGAGAACCAGTACAAGTAGATCACATTTTATTCATGGTCCACGGCATTGGATCCGTATGCGACCTAAAATTCCGAAGAATAGTTGAAGTAGTAGACGAATTTCGAAGTATAGCTCTCCAGTTGGTCCAATCTCACTACAGATCCTCCTGCGATCAAGGAAAAGTCAATAGAATTGAAGTATTACCAATAAGCTGGCACGATCGGTTGCATTCCGATGAAACAGGAATAGATGAACAACTTGAAAGTATTACTCTAAAAAGTTTATCTACGTTGAGAGAATTCACCAATCACACTTTATTGGATATATTGTTTTACACAAGTCCAGTGTACTGCCAAAAAATTATTACCACCGTTGGTACGGAACTGAATAGACTATACGATATTTTTAAGCAAAGAAATCCTAATTTCTCTGGCGGAGTATCTCTAGCCGGTCACAGCTTAGGAAGCCTTATACTCTTTGATTTATTGTGCCACCAGCTACCTTTCCCCGAAGCTGAAAGTGAGGAAACCGACGAAGTTGCTGGATCAACCAAACCAGCTCCCATGCAGAGAAAAATGAGTAGAAGAATCAGCTACATGATGGGGGCTATAGGAACCGGACAACCGCAGATCAACTACACTCTCCTTAATTTCGAACCGAAGAATTTCTTTGCTCTAGGCTCCCCAATAGCCACCTTCGTCGTCGTCAGAGGTGTGGATACCTTGGGGGAAAAATTTTCGTTGCCAACTTGTCCTGCTTTTTTCAATATTTTCCATCCCTGTGATCCTATAGCTTATAGGATCGAGTCTCTTATTAAACCTGAATTCGGAAGTATACCACCAGTATTAATTCCCCATCACAAAGGTCGGAAGAGAATCCATTTAGAATTAAAGGAAACTATGGCACGCGTAGGAGCTGACCTGAAGCAGAAAGTAGTAGACTCCATGCGAAATACTTGGAATACCGTCTACCAATTAGCCATGTTTCATAAACAAACTCCTCCGAGCTTGGAAGAAGAGGTTTCGAATGCGTTTAGGGAGCAAATCGAAGGAAAAGAGGGAATGGAAAGCAATTCTTTTACTGAATCCACCGGTATTCCTGTTGGTAATTTGAACGGTGGAAGACGAGTTGATTACGTTCTTCAAGAAGCTCCTTTTGAATTCATCAACAACTATCTATCCGCTATAACGAGTCACGTTTGTTACTGGGAGTCTGAAGACACCATACTTCTTATGTTAAAAGTAAATTCTTCTCTATTTATTATTTATAAACGTTAATAATATTTATGTTTCCAGGAAATCTATTCTACTATGGGTTTGATTAGCGATAGTCAAATACCGCAGCAAACTATGACGATAGAAAGACCCCTGCCTTCACCTACCAGTTTTACAATGTCAAGACCGTCCATATCACCGCAAAATGTTGGAATGGATCCTACTACACCCATACATTTGAACGAACCTCTCCGACCTCCACCAACTGCTGGTTTCGTCAGGAAGACATAGTACATACTTTACGAGTGGCTTTATAAACCGCTTGCTCAAAGATATGCGCCATATTTACTGCACACCGCCTTCCAATCTAACGTTAAACGGAAAAAGGTAAATTCAGGTATTTTTCGATAGGTTTAGTATATAAACTGGAACACTCTCGATATTTCACGGTAATTATTAGATTGAATGAAATGCTGATTTTTTCGAATAGAGTTCAGTCTAAGGTCAGTGTGGCCAACAAAAATGTGTTTTTCTGACAAGAATGACAGTTAAGGTCTACCCTTCAAAATATAAAATCTATATTGCTTTATTGAAATTATGAATACACCCCCGAAACGTTTATCTTGAAATTTAAAATGACTTTAGGCTGAATACTCAACATATCGGTGGCCAATAACTCTAGGACCTTTTGGCAAGTCACCATTTCATTTCTGTTATCTGTCACTAGTTATGTCAGAAGGGTGGACCTTAATTGTCATTCTTGTCAAAAAAAACACTTTTGTTGGCCACACTGACCTTAGACTGAACTCCTCTATTAATGTGGGTGCTGGTAATCTTTTGACCGTGTTGCAACTTTCCATATAAATGTCACAGATTCAATTTGGTAATTTGATGATGATAATAAACTTATTTTGATTGAAAATTTGATGTTTCATCGTTTCATCTAAAAACAAATAGTCTGACTGTTTTGATCAGAATTTTCTTCTCTATTTTCGTTCTCAGGGTAGTTACTACTTCGTGCTTCACTGTTATAACTGTAGGAAAGTGGATGGCCTCTTCTATTATATGTGTTAAAGCCTCTACCTCTACTAAATTGACTTCGTTCAGAATTTCCTCGAACTCTGTGTCCAAATCTTGTATTTCTTGCACCTCGATTATAATTTCTGCATTGATTTCTATAATGTCCTGTTTCTCACCACATGAATAACAGTTACCTCAATTTAGCTTTTGCTACATCTACATTCAACTTTCCTTCAGATAAATTCTCTAGTATTGTAACAGCAGTTTCAAAAGAACAATAGGTTGCACACAATATCTTCATCTTTTAATTCGGCTCCTGTTGCCTTTAGCCGTCTTATTGTCTCACCAAAATTGGTTAGAGATATTTCAAGATTTTCATTCTCTTTGAGTTTCATACTTATAAGCCTTTTTCTGAGAAGTAATTGTCTCATACCTTTCTTGTATTTGATCATCGTCCAGACATTGTATTGTTAATAATTTACATATATTGTCATTTTTTCTTGCTTCATTTCTTAATGTATTATTTTCATAATCAGTTGGCTTAAATTCTACCTTAATATTCTGGATGACATTTTTTTCTTCCAATAGTGTGGTTATCCTAAACTTCCACGTGTGGTCATTTTTACCATTTAATACTTCAATATTAAAATTATTTTTATTGTTTTGCATCGTGATTCTTTTTCTGTTGATTCAATTCCCTTTTTCTATATTCCCCTTGGGCCCATAAATAATAAAAATTATTAAAACTCAGACCACGTGTTTCTTCAACCAGCGTTGTTCCTAGTAACAGATCACAAAACAGTCTAACCTATAGAAGTGAAAGTCCAATAGAATTAACTGGAATGAAAAAATGAGGTGTCAAACCCATCCACCTGAAGCGCTAGTTGCAATTAAGTTGTCGAAATAGGCAAGGCAGCCGAGGCCGAAAAACAGAAGGAAGAAGAATTTCAGCGATCGCAGTGGATGGGTTCAGAACTATTTCATAGCGCTTTTTTTAATGGAAGTTTGTTTTTTTTTCTTATTTTTTGGGAATCAAACCACATAAATGTTTTTTATTTCGACATTATTGTGGTTTGATTCCCAAAAAATGAGAGAAATGCCACAAGGAACTTACAGAGGAAGTTCGTTTATTTGAATTACTAATGCCCGATTTCACTAACCATTTCCTAAAGTCAGGTAATACCTAAAACGAATTTAGGAATTCCTAAATGCAATTTACATTTAACCACGCGCTAAGTAATACCTAAGAGTGATAATATTACGTATTCCTCATTACTTTTTGATCAATCCTCAAAAGGATTGTAGGAACAGCTTTGCGAGTGAGGCCCATTTTTGTCCCAATAATAATATATCGTGGTTCAAAATATCTGTTGCAAACTTTTTAGGATTTATAAATCTGTTCGGCGCTTAATTCCTTTAGTTTTGGATTGCGAATAAAAGCAGCCCATTCATTCAACAACAAAGGGTCATGTTTGGGAAACCTATGTCGTTTTGATGTAATGTCTGTTCACCCAAGAACGCAACACTTCACTCCAACCATTATAAAGTTATTATAACATTATGATAACACTTACACTTGATAACACTTACAGTTCCTAATTGAAACACAAATAACAGCAGCAAATGGCAAAAGGAAACAATCTATTGCAATCTATAAAAGACAACGGTAACAACAACTATATGACAGCTATGATGAATTTTAAAATCTTCTCTTCTTTTCGTGCTAAAGGCCTCAGCTGCCAGGCCTGTTTCGACAACTCAATTGCAACTAGCGCTTCAGGTGGATGGGTTTGAAACCTCATTTTTGTATTCAAGGTCATCCTATAAACTTTCACTTCTATAGGTTAGACTGTTTTGTGGTAACAGATTACCACTTACCACTCAAAAACGTAATAGAATGTTCTTCTTTTTATTTCATGAAATTTCAAAATGTTGACACTTCGACCAGAGTTATTTCTTAGAACATAAAATTATTTAGCAATTCAGTATTCTTCTCTTTTAGAGTCTTTTGTCAATTTTGGCCCTTACCTGTTCTGATCATATGAGTAAATGTCATTGCCAAATTATATTATCACTCATGGCCACCTTCCATGTATCATTCATGAAAAATTGAATAGGTAATAGATTTCTATCAAAACGTAATAGGGTAATAGATATGGTTAAAAGGTAATAGATCTGTTACGAACCTAATAGCAGGAATAACACTGTTACCAACAGATAGTTCCTCAAATACAACCATCTTATTCACACTTCACACCACACCTTTTTATATATGTCACTTGTCAAAAGATGGCCTTTTACTTTTGTAGTAATTGGTAACATCAACAATGATTACTGTCAAATATCATAGTGGAGTGTTTTGTTTATGACACATAATAAAATCTCTGCATCGAGCTAATTTTGAAGAATTGGCAGTTTAAATTTTTTTATAACACGGTAAGTTCATGCTAATTTGGTATCTGATGAAGTATATTTGTTATTGTTATAAATTTTACGATTTGTATAATTTCTATTAAATTAATCTAGTCTTTAAATTGACGAGTGATGTCGAGCTCCTGGTGAACTGACAAAAGTAGGATATTTTCGTTTATTTATTCAGTTTGTTGATTATTTTAAATATATATTATTGACGTATAAATATCAAAAAATAAGTTTCTGTCTAAAGCTACTCTCTGTTTTAATAGCTTAACGAACACAATAAAATAACAGAACTATTTGTGTAGGTATTAAGAGTGAAAATTGGTACATTGTCGTCTCACGGCAATGCGCTTTCCTATCCAATCACATACAGACAATATTTTTTTTACGATCACCCCATATTAAAAATTAGATATCTTCTGTAAGTTCCTTGTGGTTTTACTTATTATTTTTTCTCTTATTTTTTGGGAATCAAACCACAATAATGTTTTTTATTCATAGTAGATCACATCTCGGTAAAATGTGAATAAAATATTCTATTTTATGACATTCTAACGATATGATAGTCCACTAGAAATGGAATCCAGTGAAGTGCACGTTCCAGGAACGGTTTTTTTTGGGATAGCGCTTTTTTTCGCTTATTTTGGAAATGTTGTTAATAAAACCCGTTTGTTACTTTTTTGTGTATGATTATTTTTGTTCTCAAAACATGTATAACTCAGTTCGGTGATTTTGTGTTTTGAAGTGTGTATCGATCAACAACTATTCCAATGATAAATCATAAGAAAACCTGGATAAAAACTTATGATCTTTGATATATTTTTTATGTTCACTTATTCAGACTTTCAATGTTTCACCTAAATAGAATTTGTAGCATTCACAAGATATCTGATATATGCAATTTTTTGAAGATTGAACTTCATTTTTTGGTTTCGTTTTTGTTAGTATAGATCTCTAGGTATTGAAGATTTGAAGCTAGTTCGAATATTGAATTGATTTAACTGATTAAAATGATGACAGATCGCTGAAAACGTCAAACTTGGATAGTGACCGTGAAAAAAATTATTGTATTATCTGTAAAGTTTGGTGGGAATATCTTACATTGACTAAAACGAATCAAATCTAGAAAACAGGTTTGAAAAACCTGCAGGTCTGTGATTCTTATCGAAAATATATTTTTTATAAAAATATTGTTAGTGTTTATACATTTTGAAAATCCTGCATTCATCTTTAAGTGAAATGGTTTTGAAATTTTGACCCGGTTGAGATAAATGAATTTCGAAATAATTCCACCGAAAACCATTTTTCATAAAATTAGTGTAGGGTTCTTTGTCTATTACATTCCAGATAGTTAGTCGTTGAAATGTTTTAGCTGTTCTATTGTTGATTTTGATAGTTTACTCTGTTCTTAATAGGGTGTTGTGTTGTTTTATTTGTTACACGAGAAATAAATTAGATTTTTTATATATTCAGTCTTTTTTTTTATTCAACATTTAAAAACTCCTATAATTCAAATAATAACCAGGAGTAATTTGAATTTAAGTTAGCAATGGACTCATTTACATTTTTTTTATTTTACCATTTTGAGGCTCTGTGCAAAAAATTAGACGTCAGCGAGACTCCTAAGTCGCCTAAAAAAATTATAAAAATCAAGTCTGTTTTTTTTGAAATTAGGTCTACACATTTTATTTTATGAACACAAACATTTTGTAAGTAATTCAAAATAAATAAATTCTACGCGAGGCACGTTACAATCAGAAGCGTAATGTTAGTGCACATTAACTTTCATATGCGGTGACGTCATAGTCTTCGCCCCGCTACGGTATGCTTGTATTAGGAGAACGACATATTCTATTGACATGAAATTTTCAGAATCCCATTTTTATCCTTAGTACTTTGTTTTACGACAGTTAAAAATGATTTGAAAATAATGTAAACGAGCCCGTTCTGTAGCCCAGTTCACACAACACTATTTAGCAGGACATCAGCTGACAACGCCATTTGCTCGATGGAGGAATAAAAATGCGACATGTGTTACTAAATTTTTAATCGTAGTTATTCAAATCAAATGCCATTGAATGGTAACAAATCATAGCAAGGACTAGTTATAAACATGTAAGCACATTCACAATTATCTAAACATTTAAAAGAAAGATATGTAAAGGACATTTTTTTAAACATTTAAATCGTTTTATATTTTTTTTCCCAACTTTTGCATATTATATAAATTTTTTTTTATAAAATTTTAGTTTTTTTTGTGATGCGCGTCGAATTTTCAATAGAATTTTTTTTTCAAGCATTGGACTGTATTTGTTTTTCGATTTTTCTTTGTCGCATCGATCCTTACTTGGGCAATTCTATAAATTTTCACATTTTTGGACAATTATAAAACTTTTCGCGAGTGAAACATACCGAAAGGAAAAATATAGTCCACCGCTGCTTAACTAACATATTTAAATTTATATAAAAAAATATATTGAACTCTACAATAAACATATATAAAAATTACAACAGTCACACCACATTTAAAATTCATTTATTTCTAGGTACAGTAATGAAAGAGACAAATAAATCTAATAAAAATGCAAGGTAATAACCCCATAGAAAACCACTGGTTTCATTAAAATGCAGTATACGAATAAATAAAATTAAATGCTTCCAAAAGTAACAAATAATAACTACCGAAGCTTTTGCTTGCATTTTTATCAATTATGTTCCATAAATCTCCTACAATTCATACAAAGTTCAATTAAACGCAAACTTTTTAACAAAAAGTGATATTGAGAAAAAAGAAAAGTAGGAGACCAGATAATTGCCCCTTAAAAATAATTGTAAATGTATGTTAATTAAAATTAACACACACTGTACAAACAGTACAAACTAAAACCAATGAAACATTTAATTATAAAAGAAAGTGCTTACAATGTTGCGAATGTTTTTGGCATAGTTTTAGGTACGAAAGATTTGAGTTTGTTTTTCTCTAGCTAGTTCCCGTGGTCTCTCTGTAATGCTACCCAAACTAGAAGAGAAAGGTCCTATTCTATAGCTTTCTGGAAAGCATTTCCACTTGACATAAGAGTTGTTGGAGCAGGGTTTTCCATTATGGTATTTTTTGAGAACTTTGGATACTTGGTGAGAACAACTTACCAGTTCAGGAGCCCGTAACTATAAAATAAAACATTTTTCATAAAATATCAGATGAAAAAATAATCAATTTTTAAACTTACTTTGGATTTCTTCTGCAATTCTTTAAGGGCTGTGACAAAAGTAAGTATATCTTCCAATTGAGTTGCAGCTCTATTGTTGATGGTGTTCAAGAACAGCTGATCAATCTCCAATCTCAACAGAGTAAATGCCAAAGCTGATGGTCGGAAAAACGCACAATTACTATCAGTCATTAGAACTTCCAGTTTTTTCAACAGATGATCTTCATTAAGTTTTTCTCTATAAAAATATTTATTTACGTGCAAATATAATGTAAAATTGGAAGTCTATAATATGCTTACGTAAATGATGAATTGGTGGAGTTGAAATACTGCAAATACAGCTTAAGAATATCTGCACTAGTCGTCACTTTGTTGCCCGTAATTTGCAGTTTGAGCTTGGTTTTTATGATACCTGCCATTCTCTTTACATCATCCATACGAAAGTTGCTCTGAGAAATGGACATTATTTCGAAAAGTGATAAGCTCAGATTTTCTGTCTCGGCAGCTATGAAGAAACATGCGAAAGCGACACATTTTAGATATTTCTCTTGAACCTGAAGGTAAAAAATACTCCAATAATAAAGAGGTCAAATACAGATGTTGAAAAAAAAATGAATTTACATTTTTTAAATATTTAACCAACAATACAATGAATTTTAATGTTTAATAAAAACATATCTACAAAGTAAATTCCCAAAAATAGAAATAAATGGGGTCAAAATTTATATAAATAAGCTCTGTACATAGATAAGCAAGACAGGTAAACAGGAAAAACAAATTTTGTGATCATATTATTTTAAAATGTCCCCGTTGCTGCTAAATGCTTTCACAATATAGAAATAGATGTTAAAATATTAGAGGTTATATTTTGCTTTCTAAAGATGCTAATTTATTTTAATTTTATTGCCTTCACGCCTTTTCAAATGACCTACTTCTACTGAAGGTCTTCATGATGTAATTTTCATTATCATATTTGTAAACATAAGCTGCACAAAAACATCTTTATTATCATGAATAAATAAATGTTATTTAACATATATAGGGAAGTTTTAATTCACATGTATGTATTTCAAATCTCTGGTTAAGTAAATGATGGTGACACTTCCATAAAATATCTATACCTTAACCTTATTACAGTTTAAATCTATGGTTAGTGCAGTTGACCTCAATTTAGAGAAATATTCTGTAATATTGAAAACATTCAATCACTTTCCAGGACTTAAAATTCATGAATATACCAACAAAAAAGGATTAAGTAACATCTATGTGGCCGACCAAACAGAAATAAATGTATTAATCAACAAATTAGTAAGTTACAGTTGGAATGGACATTTTAGGATTTGATATAATCATGCATTTATTATTACAAAATGCATAGGACCAGAAATTGGTTACAAAAATGAGTTATGACGAAATATACGCATAGAAATGCATAAATTAAATAATAAGGGTTCCTGATTAAGCAGCTGATGCTTAATATTGTCTAGACAAGCTTCACAAATACTTTTCGTTATTATAACAACAGTTCTAGGTTACAAAAATATTGTTAGTATCTAAATTTCAACAAAATTAACCAATTCGCAATAATAATGGAGTATTTTTATCCAAGATTTAACCAAAGCTACTGAAACACAATGTTAAGGTCAGTTAGTTTTTGCTACACACTATAATTGATAGTATCACAAAAAATTATCTTGTAGTAAACTCATTATGAAAAGCATGTCATATTTTTCAAATATAAAAAGGTTGAAAGAGCTTACCTTCGTGCGTTCAATGAATAGGTCCAAATAGGTAACTGAAAGAAAATATGCTTTCTCAGGGACGTCAAACCAAACCTTCATGAATCTTAGTAAATGTACAACTGCATCTCTGGCTTCAAGGGTAACTTCCCCTGGCTTAATATCATTTTGAATAACTAATAGGTTAGGTCTGTAGAGAGTTTCTACAGCAAGAGCTTCTTCAAGGTTGAATATAATTGGTTTGATGTTACTATCATCTAGAGCACCCGGTAAAGGCCGACCCCTTCTTTTGCTACCACGGTCCATAGTTGTGAAAATACTTCTTGGATCAGTATACACACCTTACCATACCACCGTTTCTTTTATTGAAAAAAAATCGGCCGCAGCAAAAGTCGGAGAAGGCCTAAAACCTACAACAAAGAAAAACAATCTTATTATAAATGAATCAAGGACAAGATTGAGCAGTATTTACCCGGATGCTTTGTAATAAAGTACTATTTTAGTTTGATTCAAATAAAGCAAATTCTAACTAAAAAGTTAAATGATTCTCCCTCGAAGCTTCAAACTCAAAAGAACATTCGTGACAGTGTCAATTTTGTTGTTTACAGAACACAAACATGTTATTTTTGACACAGAAACGCCATAGGGCACTTTTTAATGTCGATTTTACTGAACTCACTCGTACGTCATACGTCATTGAACATAATATGAAATATATAAAATTTTATAATTAGGAAATATTTACTGTGTTCATCAACCTGTATATAAAAAAGTATAAATAATGAAGAATAACAAAAAAATAATCGTAACATGTACGTTGCTGGTTGTGAACGCTTCTTTAGTTATTTCTGAAGTTCTATGAACTTATGCAACCAACCATACTGATCAAAACTTGGTAATATAGGTGGCTCTGAAACTGTCTCAGCTGTTAGCAAGGAGAGGGCGCGACCTATTACTGTTTTACAAAATGGAGTGTTTTATTATTCTTGTGAAATATTCAAAAACTTTCGCGCTAATTGTGTCGAATTTTCGGACATTATTGAACAGTTATAGACTAATTTATATATCTAATAGTCTCTGTGAAATTTCAGTACATCACTCAGAAGACGAAGGACATACCTACCTACTCGAAATTTTTGGTTATCCAAAAGGTACAGCAGTTTACAGTTGTAAAATATAATACCTAATGAAAATGAGAACAACCAGGTAAGTCCTTTGATCTCTTATACATATATTTGCGTTTGTCATAGTTATTAATATTGAAAACATATTATAGGTTTGTAGAATATACGAAATTTTGGAGCATTCAGTAAATTTTGACATTTGACATTTAATTATTATAAAAATTCCATAATTGAATAACATATCTATCGAAATTAGCTACAAAAATTGTACACATTATCTCTGTCGTACACAACTAAAAATTAGATAGTCTTTCTTTCCCATTCTAGCGTATATATAATATATAGGTATTGGGTAACCCTAGGATATGAGCCTTCACCTGAGAAGGGCACCTATAGGTAAAAAGTTGATAATATATTTTGGCGATCATTATACTAGGTACAGATTTTGAAACAGTAAATCAAACGAAGGGTATATTAAGAAACCATAAACAGATTCATTGGATGATTATTATTGTTTAAATTATAATTTGGAGTGTGAATGGAGTGACACTAGAAAATTTCTAGAAAACTCTAATGAATTCTCTAAAAATTGATAGTACTAGTGGATATTTTTATATTTTACATTTTTAGAACACACATTCTGAATATTGCAATCTATACCTAAGAATTTGCGATACCCATAAGAGTTATTTATTCTATACCATATTTTCAGGAAATTCTTTTTTTTTCTCATGTAATGCCCTTGTAAATGTTGTTTTTTAATGAAATACTAGTCAGCTTTTACTTTGATTGATTGGCTGGTTCGGCACCAATAAGATACTTAGAGACCTCGGCAGACTTTAGGCTTTTTGTGAATAGACCAGTAGTCCTTATCTGGTCTACCGCGTGAGAGTCTGGTTTGCTTACTACTCGACCACCGAGGAATATGCAAATCGTTTATCGTCAGATGTATTACATAATTTTTGCTTAAAAGGAACTAAAGTTCCTACCGTGTGTCCCACGACACGTTCTACCTTTTTTTAGAGTGTGTTTCGGTGTTATAAACGAAGTAGCTGATGAGGGAAGTGCATTTTCAATATCTAAGGTAGAAGGACAATCAGTATTTGGGATAGGAGGAGATACCAGACTGGTATCCGTGGAGCGTGCACGTTTAATTCCAGAGGAAGTGGGAAGGCTAGCAAATATTATAGGTTGCTTTGTAATAATTGTAGGTGTATTGCCTAAAGAATCGTTTTCGTTCTGGGGAGAGGCGGGGAGGGATATATTAGGAGGGGTTTCTTCAGTTTCTTGACTAATAGTGGTAGGTTGGAGAGAATTGCAGGATATTTCTTGTGGATTTGTGCAGGAATCTGCGGTGTGACCAGTTTGCTTACATAGAAAACATTCAAGTTTGTCCGAAGTGATGAAGATTCTGTAGTTTGTGTTTTCATGTAGTATTACAATAGATGAAAGACATGGGAGATGCGAGTTGTAGCCCGAGCTCATTTTTAAGTGCATCTTCAATAATTGAGTGTGGGATAGACGGGCAAACATTGGAGAGTAGTAATATTTTCGCAGGTGTGATGAGCCTGCGGATTGGTATTATTTGTTCTTCGATTGTGATGATTTTTCATAAGATTATCAACGACAGATACTGAAGATAGATAAATACATATACGATGATTAGAAATGCGGGAAGCGAAGCTTATTCCTTTTGGAGTTACGATTTCGCCGATTGCCTTGATGCAGTCAAAAAGGACGCCGTCTGGGAGAGCATTCATTACGATTGCTTGACGTCTGCTTGGGAATGATGTAGGTGTCTGTACTTTCTTGGGTGTGTTTCTAGTTACTGCTCCAAAGCTATACTCTATTTCTTAATGTCTGACAGCACAGTAGCCTCAATATTCAAATAGAAATGTATCTTTTACAGAGTGATCCTAAGAATTTTACAAGTAAATACTGAAATTCTAATGCAAAACACGTAGGTGTCTGTATTGGTTATCTATACATCCCTGTTTCAGCTCAAAATACAATATGGTAATAAAACTGAACAATGCCAGATAAACGATATATATTGCGGCAGTGGCGGAGATTACGATATTAGTTTATTCTGCTTAT
>CAJUYI010000040.1:124424-181476 GCA_910591695.1 Galerucella pusilla
GTCTCGTCATTGCATTCTTTTGTGTCGTCTTTGTCCACCAGACCAGATTCTTATGCCAGATTTGTTAAATGTTTATAACTGAAAATAACAAATATCGAAGTACACTAAATTAAAATATTTGGGATGTTTGCACTTATATGGATTGTATATTAAGTGGAGTATTTTTGTTTATAAAAAATAAAGAAATCCGGGCCGCAATCGAGTCCAGGAAGAGGAACCGCGGCGTCGTGTTGATGTACGCGCCAAGCAGTAGGCAGTAAGTGTAATTTACCGGCCCCTGGGGCCCGGCCCTCGCCGGACTTGTACCCAGACCAGTCATCTTACGCCCGGACCCGGTATTTGGATGACTGAGCTCCGGAAAATTGTTCCCTAGGGGAATTATTTTATTTGATTGAAAACTTTCTCTTAGCAGTTTTTTGGCGAGCTCTTGTATATAAATTCGATTATGTACCGCAGATTTGTTGTGGGGCACGAAGTCATGACATATTCATAGTCGCCCTGGAAATTATGAGGGTCGATTCTTGCAATGTTAAGTATAATTTCAGTTACAAATTTCATCTTCTAAATATTTTAACGGGCTTATGCGAGTTACCGCTTCCACTAGTCAACGTGATTTATGTGCTTTCCAGAGATGCTTTTGAAATTTAATTGATTCTACTATATCTACAGAGTGATTATATCCGAGCTTCCAACTCGATTATATCCGCTTTTCATTTACCATTATTAACTTAATTCAATTGTTATATTCACATAAACTTTCTGAATTAGAAGATCAAAATTACATCTCGATCTGCTCCATCTACCTTTTATATCATTAAATTTCGACCATTCAGAGTTGAAGTTGGAATTTTCGTTATTGTAAGATTGGTTTAAGAGGCATCTACCAAATTCGACCTTGTACAATTATGCTTTGTATATTTTTTTGTTTCCCTATGTCCTCACGTTTAAGTTCACATAACGAAAATTTTATTAGAAATATGTAAGCTCCGCAACATGTAGGTAGCCAAGCGGTCCAAGCGGATTTTGGTTCACGTACTACTCTATAAGCTTCGTCAGTACTGAACTGGGAGACCGCCGAGACCGGCGAGCGTTGTATCAACAATGGAAAAGAAAGATGCGAAAGATAGATTTTTATCCGATATTTTAGTGGTAGCAACCGAATTTCAATAAGGAATTGTACGGTCATAAGTAATTTGAGGATTCTGAGATTTTTATATAGTATTCATAAAGCTTCAAATTAGACTTCTTATCAATTAGTTTTTCCATTTAATCCATATTTAATTCTTTACAAGGGCTCAAACTTTGCTTAATATGTGTAATTACCTCATGATTCGTATTTTTTTCAACAAAATTTGGTTAGCATTTCAAAGTTTTTATTCGATGAGAAATCTAAGTTCAACATTAATCTAAATGATATATTTTTTTCTTAATTCTCAATACATCCATTACCTCAAAATTCTTTGCCAAAAATACTTAATAGATTCTCCTTAAGACACTCACAGCTTCCTATTTCGAAAATTAATTTTAATTACAGGTGTAATGTTGAATAGTCATAGTCCACCTTCAAGTACACCACTAGAACCATGCAGAGTGGTACCTTATATGAACGTACCGGCTCTTAGAGGTATTTCTTTAACGTCTAATTCCGTCGCTTTAACCAATTACGATAGGCTGTCGACTACTCCGTTTTCTCAACAAGGTACCGCCTTTTCAGCTATCAACTCGGCATTTATATCGGCAGCACAACAGGTAAATTTATTTATATACCTACATTTTTTTGGAGTACCATATTTTTAAAATCATTTTGATAGACAAAGTTTTTGTTTACGCAGTTAAAAGTACCGGGTGGCCAACTAATAACGGCCGTCGGCCATATCTCAGGAGTGGATTATGGCAGTGATGCCAACTTGGGGGTTTTCCCCCTAAATTGTGGGACAAAAAATCTATACATATAGTGTGATAACAGTTTAAATTACTGCAGACAAATGTAAGATCTTTCCATTCAGGCTAAATTTATTAATTTCTGTTAACGTGAACCAGCCTTCTAGACGTTGGAAGAACAATTCCAGCAATTTACCTGTTTCTTACGATATCTCTGGATAGAAAAGAGATATCGCCTTGCTGTTTGCAGTGTTTTATCACTAATTCAGTCTACTTTTTAAAGACCTACTTCAATTTGTATGCTTCCATTTAAAATTGTTACGAGAAAACACAATATTTAAAAAAAATAAAACAGCGCCCTCTAGCATTTATGTTATTAATCAGATTGCTTCATATTTACAAATATTCGATTGTTCAACAAAAGTTCTTCCAAACAACATCAAGTTTTTTAAAATCGGTCAAGCAGAACCTGAATTACAGGCGTTTTTTTGGAACAAGGTTCCCACTCTCCCCCACCCCTTATTTGAAGAGATAGACTTAAACTTGTCATAATAAAAATATGCAGAATTTATCGAGGAAAATGATTATAATATTTAATATGCTCCTTAATTGAGTAAATTTTGAAAAATTTTGCATTTTAAAATTTTAACTGTCAAATACGCCCTCTAGCGGTGGATCTACAATTCTAAAAATAATTTCCAGGCGTTTCTCGAGGCCACTTTTGTTATAAAATTTTTTTTCCCGAACCTGTGTTATTATTCACTCCTGAGATATGGCCGACCGTCTGAGAGAAAATTATTTAAAAAAAATCTACATCTAGAGTGTTATTTTGGTTTTTGGTGTATGAAAACTGTGTTTTCAGTACGCAGCCGCGGCTGTAGCAGTTGGAAGTGGTTCTGCGGCGGCTGCAGCTGCAAGTATACTCTGCCATCCTCAATATCCATTAGAATTCGCTGCATTGGCAGTAGCGCATAAAAATTCTAGCATCGCCGATTTGAGGCTAAAAGCAAAAAAACATACGGAAGCCTTAGGACTATCATCTCGGGAAAAACCGCTTTAATTTTTTGAATATAAT
Source organism: Galerucella pusilla (assembly GCA_910591695.1). Lineage (NCBI taxonomy): Eukaryota > Metazoa > Arthropoda > Insecta > Coleoptera > Chrysomelidae > Galerucella > Galerucella pusilla. Next base: position 127,381 of record CAJUYI010000040.1, read on the forward strand.
AAAATTATTTATTTTGTTTACCTTCGGAGTATAAAGTTCAAATGTAACTTCAATTACCGTGGAAGTTTAAAAATTGTCATAAATCTAACAATACCTCAGTTTTCTTTGAGGTCCTTTACCCATGAAATTGAATTAGATATAATGTAAAATTAATGCAAATCTGGTCATGTACAAAAAAATAATGTTTATCAACTTCTTTTTTAGATCATACAAGAAATTGAATGTTACATTTGAACAATAATTACTTTACTTTTGTTAGAGGTACCTTAATAAAACTGGCAAAGATACATTGTCAATTTCAACTAGGTACTAAATAATTTTAGCATGATACAATCTCGGAAAACAGTTTTTTTGAATCACCCTGTATCTTTGCTAAGTTTGAAATATTTTTTTAATTATCAGTGATATGTATAAATATTAAAATTCGTTACATCTTCTTGTGCATACATTTATTATTTTTTTTAGTGTAGAAACGTTTAGAATTGTAAGAAATATTCAGTAAGTTCGTATTTGAAATAAAGCGATATAAAAAATTTGCAGTTTTCACGCCCTTCGAAAAATTCAAACGCAACGCCCATGTTTGCTTCAATCCGAATTCAAGTTTTTCAAATTTTGAGAAGGGTGTTGGTAAGTTGTAGAGCACAAAATTTTGCATCAAACTGGTGTCGTGGTTTTTTTTGTTCCACAATTTAGCTACGCACTGTATGTAAACTTACTCTATTAAATGTAGCCATAGTGAATCGGATTAAATTTAAATAAAACCTAAATATTCATTAACAAAGACGTAGAAACTACAAACAGAGAGAACCCCATTTAGCACATCCATCGACTGAATGCAATTCAAACAAGAAAAAGCAATGCAGGGCTCTAAATTAATTAAAATCTCATAATCAGATTAGAAATATAAAATCATCGGGCCGATACAAACGCGACAAAACAGCCAAGCACTCGAAAACAATGCGTATGATATGAAATTCGATAAAAAAAGATTTAAATCATAAGATTGAGTGATCGTGACCCTTGTTTACATTGCCGCAGTAAAGCCACTAATCGAGTTACGTCCAATCAGCCAACGTACAAGTCGTAATTAGTAGTGACGCAGCGAGGGTCCGATAATTTAATATATCGTAAACCAATAATGCACAACATTGTCATTTCAAATACCATAAAAAAGTTGCCGCAACCACCAGCGCCTGACCGCAAGCTCTAAAAAATCCATTCCATTGTTTATGCTCGTTAGTTTTAATGTAAACATCAACTTTGTTTACTATAATTGTTATTGATTATTATTTATACAGTTTTTATAGAAATTTGGAGAACAGGGAGAAGAGATATTTGCTTAATTATATCTATTATGTTGAACTTCCGGTATGGGTACATGGTACAACATTTTATAATGATTTACATCCGGATAGGTACCTACCACAAAAACCGGATGAGGTGAATGACTGAACAGTTATCATGATGATGTAACATTTACTATTTTATTTATATTTATATATCATAAAATTAGTACTTATAAGCATTTGCATAGATAATTTTATCAATTACGAATTTTAAACTAAATTCAAAAAATTTGGAAGAAAAATGGACGACTAATTACAATCAATCAATCCTTCTCTACGAATGCAGTAATCTGTAATTTGTAAACTCACCTATCAAATACTTCATCTACGCACTAAGAGATGGCGGGATGGACAAATTATATAATAAATATTAAAATTTAAGAGTGAAGAGAAATAACTCAAATTATGTCAATTTTTATCTTATGTATAAAATTTGGGAACTCGCTGCTGCGATGATGTAATAAACTTTAAACTATCATTTAATGTAATGGAAACGTGGAGTAAAAATGGAGGGTACAAGGTAAAAACTAGAAAACTGTAATCTGTATCTAGAGGTTTGGATACCAACAAGTGATTTATCCAGTTACCAAGAGATGGCAGGGCAATACCTAATAAATTAATTTATGGAAAATTTGGAATGAAAATGGATTGTTTTAGTTATGTCAAATATCCCATAGACATCAATCGTGGAAATAAAGTAGTATAGTTTTTGGATTCAATTAAATTAACAGCAGAAGTTGAGGTCGAAATTAAGGTATTTTCAAATATTTCATATACTAAATACGATACATATTAAGGCCGTAGTTTTTTTTTAATGTGAAACTTGTGAATTGTAGACCTAGGGACTTTCAGTTCGTAATGGTTTCATGAAATCTGATGACTTAGTAACTTTTTAACCGACAAGAGAATTGTTTTTACTAAGCGGGTGGAGTCGTTTTATCTGAAGGAAAAGCAACAAGTGTGTGGTAATAGAACAAATTTAAAAAGAACATGGGTTGTGCGGTGAGTACAACTGGAGAAAAGGCTGCCCTAGCTAGATCCAGAAAAATAGATAGGGAAATACGAGCAGCTGGAGAAAAGGCTGCCAGTGAAGTCAAACTACTGCTTCTTGGTAAGAGTTAACAATGTTTCGATTTAACAATAAATAATTATACTGAATTTTTCAGGAGCTGGAGAGTCCGGGAAAAGCACGATAGTCAAGCAAATGAAAATTATCCATGAACTAGGATACACACAAGAAGAATGTGAACAATACAGGCCAGTTGTTTACAGCAACACTATACAAAGTTTAATGGCTATAATAAGAGCTATGGGACAGTTGAGAATAGATTTTGCCGATCCCAGTAAAACCGTAAGTATTTAAAAAAGTTACAATTTTATCCCTAAAATTCTGGACACCTACATCAGATTACATAAATTTTAGTCTTATCAGCAATGTCAACATGTTCCTGGTATCTCTATCATATCCAATATTTTGAATTGGTGAATCATGAAGTAAATATGCTTGGTTATTAAACCAATATTCAGCTTGGAAATTTTATTATTCAATTTGTACCTTACACCATCTGAATCATTCTCTTCCACAGAAATTTGACAATTTTATGTTGAAATTTAGTATTAGTAGATTACTAATTACAATTTTATTTTCTAAAACATTTTTACAGGAGAGGAAATTCCTATGGTTTTATTTAGTATTCTGATAATTGGTGATTTTAATAGTTTTACATACGTTACTAAAAGTATTGCACAAAACTACTTAGGAATTTTTTATAACTGTGCCAAAGTATCAAAAGCATGTTATATGGTTTGTTTTGTCAGTTAAAATACGTTGAATATTTGTCAGATGTGAACCATATTTTTTAATTGGAATAAATGGATCTGTTAATTAGGCATTCTTGAAAAATATGCCTTCTATAATTATAATGGTTTCAATAGATGTCATGATAATAGTAATGTTCATTCACGATAAGTTTGCAATTTTGACATTTGTAGTAACAATTGCAGCCACTGAACAAAATCAAAATATCCAAAGTGTAAATGGAATAATTAATCATATAAAGGGGGAAGTTACGGTCCAAAAGTTGGCTACCGTGTCCAGGGTTGCCAGAAAATTTTACCATAATTTCTTGTGTTGGTTTGTTGTTTTCATTTCATTTGCATTTTATAGTTTGTTATTTACTGGACATCTTGAAATGTATGTATTTAATCATCAAAGTTTTATAATCTCTGATCTTATTTTTGAGTTGAATGTAATCTTATGCAATAAACAACTTATTAATTTTAATTTTATACCAACTACTGGAAAAAAATTACAACGTGGCAACGAAGTAAGACATCTGTCATGTTTTTTTATTGCAAACTTATCGTAAATGAACTATATGATACTATTATCTTGACATCTATTGATAACCCGCTTTAATTGAATATGACACTTGTTGAAGGAAATTTGTAGTTTGTTTTCTTTTATAAAAATACAAAATAAAAGTTCATACAAACACTTATAATATTTATTATTTAGGATATTGCTAGACAGTTTTTCACTTATGCAAGCTCAGCAGAAGAAGGAGAACTTACTCCTGATTTGGTAATAATGATGAAGAAGCTGTGGCAAGATCCAGGTGTACAATTGTGTTTTGCAAGATCCAGAGAATACCAATTGAATGACTCTGCAGCTTACTATCTCAATGCCTTAGACAGAATTTCTCATCATAATTACATCCCATCACAACAAGATGTATTGAGAACTAGAGTCAAGACTACAGGGATTGTGGAGACCAACTTCTCTTTCAAAAATCTACATTTCAAGTAAGTTGAATACATGTTTTTAGTCAAGTATATTTCAATAAAGCACAAAGCTTTGGATAAGTAGAAATGTCTATACCAGGTGGGATATTTATAGTTGACTAGCATTGAATAATTTGACCATATTGTGGAGGCTTTTCTAGTGTTCGATAAGCATTCATTCAAGTACATTTTCCGAGAAAGACACTTTGGGTTTATTGTTTAGATACCGCAGACTACAGATACGCAGAAGGACAATTTGCTGTGGGTATTTATTTTGGGATGCCTAGTCTCACATTATAACCAATGTGCAAAATAGTGTTTTGGATGGTGGTCTTGGGAAAAACTTATTTCTTATTCCTAATATGTACCATGAATAAACTTTAATTTTATTTCAGAATGTTTGATGTTGGTGGACAACGTTCGGAGAGGAAGAAATGGATTCACTGCTTTGAAGGTGTCACTGCTATTATATTTTGTGTAGCATTATCTGGTAAGTTATTTGGACGACTTTGGCTTGTTTATAACTATCTTTAACAATTAATTTTTGTCCTAGGCTATGACCTGGTCCTAGCAGAAGATGAAGAGATGAATAGAATGGTAGAATCCATGAAGCTGTTTGATTCCATCTGCAACAGCAAATGGTTTGTAACGACTTCGATAATCCTGTTCTTGAACAAGAAGGACCTCTTTGAAGAAAAAATAGCACGCAGTCCTCTCACCATCTGCTTCCCCGAATACACTGGGTCAAACACTTACGAAGATGCATCGGCCTATATCAGAATGAAATTCGAAAATCTCAACAAACTTAAGGACCAAAAAGAAATTTACACACATTTCACTTGTGCCACAGATACTAATAACATACAATTCGTTTTTGATGCAGTCACAGATGTGATAATTAAAAATAACCTTAAAGATTGCGGGCTTCTCATGTAAAAGGTATATCTGCAAATATTTATTTTTTATCGCATTCACCCTGTATACTGTGCAATAATCTTCTAAACAGTAGAAGATACTTGTCAGTCAAAGCCATGAAGGTATGTAAATAAAAGTGAGATAGTACCTAACGATTTTAAGTATACAGGGTGGACAAAAACGTTCCGACTTTTATAAATCTTTTGCAATTTAATTTAGAATGGCAGCTGTAATATACAATAAAAAATTGTTTCGTTCACCATGTAGATGTTGATAGGAAACCAGTAGCTGGATTTACCATTGTAAAGGATCTCATACATACAAAGGAAATCGTTTTAAGGACTAAGGATAACTTTAATAACCAATTTCAATTAATATACAGGAAGTTTTCACGTTAATAAAAATATAATATCTTGTATGAGTTCCATTACAGTGGTGGTCTATTGCTTATTTTTTTTTTATTGTTTTTTGTGAAACTGAAGACTTAGCCAAACTTGGTTTGTACTTCAGTTAAGTTTGTCTCATGACAATTGAATCATATTATGTCAAGATACAATCATTGGTTTTTAGTAGGAAAGTAATTTTATAAATACGAGAAGTAATTGAAGATATTTTTATAAAGAAACTAGTGTACCAACGTTTGGTTTAACAGAAGAGGTGACAACATTTGGAAACAGTCTTGACTGTTTTACTACCAGATCACACATGTTAGTCTAGGAGGAATCGGCGCATGAGTACCCGATTCCTCCTAGACTATATGTTCAAAGGTATTTAAATCCTCACCAAATATACTTGCTTCTTGCTAACACATTTTCGCTTATGTTGAACTTCCAAGTGACTAAATACACTTCTCGTGTCTATAAAATGAAATTTTGATTTTAAATTTTTTCCAAATTGTTAAGAATAATATGATACAAAATGTGCCATCGGTAACTGAAGTGCACACACTGCTCTCTCTTTATTAGTAGATGTTTAGTTTTTTTTTTGTTAATTTAAAGCCATATAACTTTTAGTATTAAATATCATTCCTAAAAGACTTCAAATAACGATATCTGCCACATAGCAGTATTTCAATTTTTTATAAGAATTTACATCAAAATTTGACTTTAATATTTATTGTATTATAATGTAAAGAGATTATTTAGTCGAATAAAAGTTGAATTTGAATTTTTCCCAGATGCCATGTGGAAACATTTTATAATTATTTACAGTACAATGTGCCTTCTGGTTGACAATTATTGACTAACCAGGATCAGTGACAACCAATGCAACACATTTTTTTAACTGTAAACGTTTTGTGCATACAGGATAAGATAATTTGATTATTCTGCTCACCACCAGCGGCTCGAAAACATTCAAAAACTAATTACGATCAACTTCCAATTAACATAGAACAGATTCCGAACCAGACTTGCAAAAAACTAAAAATTGACATGATCAAAACTTAATTTAAATAAAAAAAGGTCGAATATATTGAGCAATCAACATTTTGATCAGGAGAAAATTCTATGTTAATTGGAAGTTGATCGTATTTATTTTTAGAATGTTTTCGAGCCTCTGGTAGTGAGCTATCTAATCTATCCGGTTTTTTTCAATATACTTGAAAAATTTCACGAGAATAATAACAGTTATTTCCTACCAGCCTTTTGCATACTGGTAGAGCTCTAGTTGAGGGTTTGTTCATGATTGTTTCTATACACTTGACTTTTTTGCTCCAGACCCTATTTACTCCGTAAAAAATGATGTGATACATTCTGAATACACAAAACGGTGAACATTCGTACAAAACTTCTAGTGTTGCATGGTTGTAACTTGTGTTTATATAAAAAGTTACTTAATGTTGTGACGGTTTTACCACTTTGTAGAAGAAAATCTTACGAGTGTTCGATTTCTCCAATTTTTCATTATTTATGTTATTGTTAAACTTTCGGAATTCAAAATTAGCTCTTATCCCACAATAACGTTTCTTCTGTAAAGTGGTGGATTTTAAGATATCATCAATTCAAATGCGTTGTATTTTTATATGAATTCTGTTATATTTATATGTGTTTCGTTGTGACATTGTATTGTGTGTATTTTATATTGATATGCATTTAAAATCTAGCTTAGTATATTCTTGTTTATTTATTAATCGTAATTTTTTTTATAATAATATATGTTGTTGGTCTCAATTTCATCACCAAGTAGGGTAGGAATGCGCATTTATAAGTTTTAGTAATAATTTATTAAAAATAATTACTACTGTAACAATTTGAATTTATGATGTCTTGCATGTGTATTTATTGATAAAATAACTATTGTGAATGTGTGACTTTGACTAAATATATATGTTAAATGTTAACAATTTAAGACTATTCATACCCAAACGCATACAATTTAAGTATTGTACCTACTTAATTTCTCTGTATTAATCTTTTTTATTTCGTAATAACGAATCACAATTCTACAATTAGCTGCTAAGTGTATAAATTATATATTTTGTATGATACTTAATAAATTTATTATGAATATTTTTGCGTTTTATTTTTCTCATCTCTTCCTCTACTTTGTATCAGAAGCACAGAAACGTGAGGAGGTGTACAAAATCAAGACTCATATTTCTGATCTCCGGATAACAAGGCTAATTATGCATTTGAAAATATTGGATGCTCCTGGTATATAATGTACCTCCTCGCATTTCTGCTCTCCTAATACAAAGTCGAAATTCTTGAAATTGGTTGAAATTTCACAGAAATTGGAAATTTTCATACTCCTGCTACTTTGAACACCTCCTCGTGCTTCTGTTCTCCGGATAGCAAGACAAAATCCACAAATTTGCGTTCCAAAATATTGGATGCTCCTGGTATACTGTATACCTCCTCGCGTTTCTGCTCTCCTGATAGCAAGAAAAATCGTCAAAATCCATAAATTTCACAAAAATGTAACTTCAGAAAATTAGGTGCTCCTGCTATATTATATACCTCCTCGCGTTTCTGCTCTCCTGGTAGCAAGAAGAATCGTCAAAATTCATAAATCTGACAAAAATACGATTTAAAAATATTAGCTGCTCCTGGTAGATATATACCTCCTCGCGTTTCTGCTCTCCTGGTAGCAAGACAAAATCCACAATTTTACATTTTTGTTAAATTTATGAAATTTGAAGATTTTTCTTGCTACCAGGAGAGCAGAAACGCGAAGAGGTGTACAAATATTTTAAATGCTCCTGGTACAATACCAGGAGCATCTAATATATTCGTACACCTCTTCGCGTTTCTGCTCTCCTAATACAAAGTCGAGATTCATAAAATTTGTTTAAAAATTTCATTTTTGTGAATTTTGCCAAATTTCTCCTGCTACCAGGATAACAGAAACGCGAGGAGGTGTACAATATACCAGGAGCAGCTAATATATTTTTAAATCGTATTTTTGTTAAATTTATAAATTTTGACGAAATTCCTTGCTACCAGGAGAGCAGAAACGTGAGGAGGTATATAGTATGCCAGGAGCACCTGATTTTCTGAAGCTACATTTTTGTGAAATTCATGGATTTCGACGATTTTCCTTGCTATCAGGAGAGCAGAAACGCGAGGAGGTATACAATATACCAGGAGCAACTAATTTTCTAAAATTAATTTTTGTGAAATCTATGGATTTCGGATGTGTTTGGTGGTATATATATATATCAGGGGCAAACAGTGTTGCCAGGTGTTAGGTTTTTACCGTGATTCAAAGATTTTCATTCAAATTTGAAAATACCACCCATTTCATCATAAAAGAAGATATGACGGATGTCAGACATTTTGATTGAAAGAGAAATGAGAGTAGAAAAGCGCTGTTGTCAATTCTTGTAGTTTTTATGATAATTCACGGAATTTATATCTATGAATTGACAAGCCCAGTAGCTTATATTTTTTGAGCAGATTTAATTGCATTTCAGGACCAAATAGGGTAAAATAAAAATCACTTTAAACCTCAATAATATTTATTATAAATTAAAACAATACAGAGGTAAAATAAACAATAATACTAAATATTTTAAAAATAAATAGATTCATAAATTTATGAGCAAAAATAGATAAATCTAGTATATAAATATTTATCACTTTTCCAAATTATACAGAGTGTAACAACACTGCATTTTTCGACCAGCATATTTGACACAAACTAATTCAATAATAAATAAGGTCTAACATTACACAAAATTCGGGTCCACCTTTACAGCACAAAGTTAACAGAGGTGTGTTGAAGCGTTCAAACTGTGACAGCTAACAGACTTTACAAAAAGCTACATATTTTATATACATCTTTGACACCTGACATGTAGTAAATTGATTGCCTTAATGGTTAGCAAAACAAAAGGATAATACTGTAACGCTTTGATTTCCTGTTCGAGGGGCAAAAATACCAATTGTTCACTATATTTACAACTATAGAGTACAATATAGTGCTACATTGTAGATAATTCAGAGGAATGAGCCAATCGCCTAATTAAAAAGTGAGAAATGATTGTAGTAAAACCGCCCAGATCGAACTTGCTCCAAGCTCTGATGCAGAGAAAAATAACAAATGAAACTATTGAATAGAAAGTAAAAAATCTTTACAAATTAATGCTTTATAGAACCAAGAAGTGTTGAAGATAATCTGGACCATTTAATTTGATTTGGACGATTTTACATTACAACAAAATCATGTAATTTACTTTAAATACAGGGAAAATCGAAATTAATTAAATACAGAAAAACATCAAGTTCAATTTACAAAAATGTACATTTATAAATAAATCTGGCATACATGATTCAACATTGAATTATAACCCACAACTTTTAAACTACTACTACCAAATATTTGTTATAATTCAGAAGTATAACGTCTACAATACATTTTCGGTTAAAAAACAATTGTATTTTTAAAACAAGACACTGGTTTTTATTTGGAATTTTCGACATCTCCAAGACTATAACTAGTATCATTTTTAAATCAACTTTCTAAATTTTTTTTTAATCACAAGTACATTCAGTTTTAATACAGGACTTATATGGAGTATGCGGTGTTTAAATTTTAAATTTGTGTCAAATATGGCTTGAACACCCGCAAAATAGCTATGAGTAGCCCTGTATCCAAAAATTAACTATACTAAAACATCAGTCCATTGACCTAAAATGAAAAACTTGTTAAACTGGACCACCAATGTCATATTGGTAACGCCAAGTCAGATACTGCGCAGCTTCGGTCATGTGTCGCAGGGAGCTGGTGAGGCCATGGAGGTGTGTTTTAAAATCTTGAGCAATTCTTTCGACTTTGCCTTCTTCTAGGGAAGTTTCGTCGATACCTGAATCGATTTCATTGCTGCCAGATTCCGAATCTGTGTCGCTGAGAGTTGATGACGAATTCGTGGAAGTCACACTTACTGAAGAGGGTCTACGAATATGACCCTTGACTATTGAAGTAGTTACTGGTATTGCTGGTGCATTTGCTGCAGTTTTTGGTGGTTCTGGGACTTTACTTTCTCCTCCCCATAGAAGAGAATCTTTTACACCGTTCAGCATATTGTAGATTTCAAACAAATCAGTTGAACTGAGGATTTGATGTACTGAATGTGAAGATTTTGTCTTTGGATTTTGCCCGGTTGGGTCTTGTTCGTCTCCAACTTTTAGATCCATCAGCCGACAAGGCACTAAAATGGTTTCATCCATCTTGTTCACGGTTTTCACGAATTTCTCCATTACGTTGAGCACGCTTTGGTTGGAGAATTCTGTTTCGTCGTGTCGGGCTATGCGGCGAAGACAGTTTCTGAAACAAAAAATAATAATATTAACAAAATTGAAAATAAAAACCCAATTGTTTTCTATTAACCCAGTTTATTTGCCGTTAACAGTAAGAAAACAATATTTCCAGTTCCCAATTATTATGAGATAGATTTAAACACAAATAAATTAACCTCCGTTTAGAAGCAATTAAACTGAGAGTATGGAGATAATTTTACCACATTAGTATAATTTATTCAACAAAAAAAATTATTTTTATCAAAGTTCGTGGTGCAAATGTCGAATAAATGTGTTATTATTTTATATAATTTTGTGTGAGAAAACGCGATATACTCAATTTAGAAAACAAGAAATTTTATTACGTTTGGCAACGCTGTTGGAATTTGAACGCCAAATCTACTGTATTTGTTTAGAATTTTGCAATATTTTATTATTAGTCAGCTTATTTTTAATAAAACTGCTAGTAGGTGATGTACTGAATAGTATTTAGAAATTCTAAATATGAACTATGTTATTGCTAGCACGTATATATGATTCACCTTTCCTAATTTTTAAACCATAGATATTTGGAAATCTTATTGAGTAACTGTATACTTATAAAAAGTATTCAGCAAGGACGTTTATATTTTTGTAACTCTTTTTATTAACATTGTTATTAAGTAATAAATAAAAACCTTTTTCCGCTGGAGGAAAACCAGGCTTTGAAGTCCAAGTCTTTTTCCAATTTCAAGTTAAGATGTTCTATAAAATCAATTTATGTTCAATTTAACCTATACACTCTTTACGGGCTTCTTTTCAAAAGAAATGCTGTAGTAAAATAAATCAATAAACTTCATTTCTGATTACTAGTAAGCCATTTAACTGTCGATGACAATTTCCGGTGTCATCAGTTTTCTAACTAATGGACGAGTTCTATACAAGGGAATTGCTGCCAACATAACGAGCAGAAAAATACTGAAAAGGTTAGTCGCATAAGGAAGTGGTTTTTCTGATCAATTTTTGGTTTTTCTTATATGTTTTGAGTCCCTTTACCACCCATGTTGTACCCGAATAGATTGGAGGTCTTTTTAATTTGGGGTATTTTGCATCTTACAGTTGAGTAGTTGACGAAAAACTAATGTCAGCTGTCAACACATATTTGTTTTTGCTTTGCTTTTGGCTTTATTTGTGTTGCTGGTATATTGGATACTAATTTTTATTCTACCTTTGTTTGTGCTTTGTGAGACTCTGATCTGCTTTTATTATTGCAAATATCCTCGAGAAGAGTTATTAGACATTCTACAGCCTATCTTTAGTCTAGTATTAGTTTACAATTAGACATGGATTCTGTAGTGCTTTTACCGACAGATGTTCCTGGAGCAATGTTACAAGAAAATGTACGTTTAGAGGACCATTCTGTCAAGGAATTGAAAAGGTGGTTGGAGTGCAGGTTCCTTAAACAAACTGGGTCTAAGGATGAACTGATTAAGAGGTGTGTTGAATTGCTGAAACTACTTCATTGTTCTTATATTTGAATTTTTCAGAATTAACGACTGCATTGATAATGGAGGAACAAACAAGATGTTTTTAGGCTAGACCAAGGAAAATGGTATGATATGAAGAGAAATATTCTTCAAAATCCAACTTCACACAAGGATACATTTGATGTGTTTCAAGAAAATTTAATGTGGTCAAGATTTCCATCACGCCCCTTGCCTCAGTATTTCAATAAAGGCCATATATTTACTTATATAGTGAATGAAAATATTGAAAGCGAAAATCCAGAAGTTGTTGAAAGGGATAACGATTCAATAGTAACAGTAAAGCCATTTAGAAGAGGGTCACAATATGTCGACAGTGACCACTTAAGCCAAATTTATGATTCCCTTATTAAATGTTACTATTATTGTAAGTGTAAATGTCAAGCATCATTTGACAAAAAAATTAAACATGATGTCATAATATGCTTAAATAACATATCTGGAGCTGTTGTTCGAGGTAAATGTGATTGCAAACAGTCTGCAATGGGCAAGTGCAGCCATATTACTGCATTATTACTTTTTTTGTCAAAATACATAGAAGAACATGGTCATGTTCCTGTAGCTTCTACAAGTCAGCCATGTGAATGGGGACAAGGCTCCAATAAAAGGGATCCAGGACCTGTGTCTACTCATATTTATCCCATAAAGCGGTATAAACCTGCAGAAAGATCTGTATATAATCCACTCCCAACAAACTATTGTAGAAACATTGACATGAATGCTTTTTTAGTAAACATTCAAAATGGGAGTCAAGAAACCATGTTTGAAACATTATTTTCCATTCAATATAAAGATTTCAAATTTAGTAGTGATGAACTTGAGGTAATAGATAGACAGACCAAAATATTTATTAATAATATGAATATTTTTTTAAATGGTTATACCAATCAATTGGTTCAATTACCTGACTCTTTCCCTCAAGGTAGTCATAAATGGATATACTGGAGAACTTATTTCATAACATCATCCAATGTCCATATTGTTTGTGGTTTAAAAAGTGACCAGGCAAAAAAAAACTTCTTGCTTAGAAATTTATGGCTTCAAACAAAACCAATTTCTACTTCTGCGATGCAATATGGAAAAAAAAATGAATCCATTGCAAGAACGAAATATAATTCTTTTATTAAGGCAAGCCAAAAAATAGAAGAATGTGGACTTGTTGTTAATAAACTTTTTCCTTTCTTAGCAACAAGTATAGATGGGTTAGTAAGAAATAGTGATGGTTCAATTGACCACATTTTTGAAATTAAATGTCCAAAAGTCTTGGAAAAATGCAAAAATATTTTAAACTTTGACACATTCCTTACAAAAAGTCAATTGAATAACTTCTGCCTGTCCAAAACAAATAATAAAATTTTTTTAAAACCAAATCATATCTGTATCAAATATTAGTGTCATTAATAGTATTTGATATTGATCATTGTAATTTAATAATTTGGAATCCAAGTGGGATACTCATAGTTCCTGTAAATCGTAAAAATTATTCTGATAAAATGAAGCAAATAATTGACAAAACTAAAAATTTTTATGAAAATGTATTTGTGCCAGAAATGTTTGCCATGAAAGTTGTTCAGGGGCTAAGTCCTATCTGTTTGGCTTAAAACTCTAATTTTCTTTAGGCATTTAATATAGCTTTATTACTTTTGGCAACAGACTGTAGAAATAGCCTAGATATTATTGTACTAGTACAATATGTGATTTATTAATTTGTGCAATTGGAACATTTTTCAGTGCAGTGTAGCAGTCTATCATTAATGATTTATTAATTTTCAAATTATAAACTCGTAATTGTGACGACATATGTAATAAATCCTGTTTCTGGTTAAATTTGTGTATTTTTGTGGTTAAATGTCTTAAAACAATAAATAAAAGCTAACATGTATTTATAGAGTGAGGTTTTTATCTTTTCTATTTATGATTTAACTAGGTAAATAAAATAAAGTGTTAACAGAAGCAATATGTTTAATTACACCTTCAATTATTGGTTTGGTACATAGACTTATATTGTATAAAATTCTTCAGCAATTTGGTATGGTAATAATCCAAAAAATTACATAAACTACAAAATATGGTGTCAAACAATTTTTCAAATACAGAATTCTATTTAACCAAAGGTTTTTCAAAATTTACAAGAAAGCACACAATACTGAAAATATTTGATATTATTGGTAACATGGTAATAGGACAACGGTTATTTAATATTCTGTATAATTTAATCCTTCTAATGGCACGTTCAACATGAACTCTGGATTTGGCAATTTTTTTTGTCAGACGTTCTTCCTCTGCTGTCAGTTTATCCCTTTTCAAAAGAAATGGTGGAGTGATCACTTTAATTTTAAGTTCATTTGCAATATCTTGAAGTAGGAAGCCCCTATCTGCTAATAAACAGTCATTTTCTTGCAGAAAGTTTTTTATATCGCACTGTGCAAACAATTCACTGTCAGATATGGAGCCTTCAAATCCTTCACTAAAGAATATTATGGCACCACTAACTGCAATTACAACTAGAAATTTAATTGTGTTAGTGTGCTTGTAACTGGAGTAAGTATTTCCTTGCTGCCTGAAGTTTCTTGCCATTTGTAATGTTATCTCGGTGGCATCCATAACCCCAAGAATTTTATCCTCAAAATTTTTGAAGCAATAAGGAATGTCCTTTATATTTCTAGCTGCCAAAAATAAATCACCTCTTAGTCCAATGATTTGGTGGTAGATAAATTGAACCCAGGTAAAAAAGATCACTGATATGTATGATTTATTTGTATTACAAAAAAATGTCAATTCTTGTAAAGTGTATCCTCGTCTCAATCTAACTAGCACCAAACATAACTTGTCTCTATTAGAAAATTTTGAATAGAAATTCTTCCTAACTCTAAGCTGGTTTTTATATTTAAATTGGTATTTTAAGTCAATCATAATATTTTCATCTAAGAATGAATAGAGTGCTTCAAAATGTGAAGGGTTAAGTCCAGTAAAGTATTTAAACATGGTAGTATTTCTTTTTAGGTTTTTATATGAAAAATAGTTTTCCCGATATGAGTATTTCTGTCCACAGTGAAGTTTTGAATATTTGTACTATCTTTTGTTTATTTTTTGGTAATCTTTTTTTTGGTTCAGTTTGTGGTTGTGGTTGCATTACAATATTGGTAGTGCTATAATTGTGTTCCAAAATATTTGTAATGGTTGTAGTTGGAGATGGAAAACTCTCAGATAATTGATCATCAACAACTATTGGATTATCTGAGACAGTAGCAAGTTCTTGTACATTTGATTGAGTCAATTCTGCATTTACTTCAGCTTCAGTAGACTCATCATTACAATAGGGTTTTGGATCTACACAATTCTTATCAAAATGTTCACTACAAATATAAGTGGTTTTGTTGATTGTGGCGATATTCAGATTTTGGTTGCCACATAACTCAATCCATTTGAGGCATCTGCTGGGACATCTCGTGGGTTTGGGAAACGGAATAAACTTAATGGCATTCCGTCTTCGTCCTCTAACTAAAGCCCTTGTATTATTTTTACAACTTTGATATGCACAACGCTTCATCGCAATTTGTATAGTATAATCACAACGAAGATACAAATGACGGTAGACTATAACTCTTCTCGAGGATATTTGCAATAATAAAAGCAGATCAGAGTCTCACAGAGCACAAACAAAGGTAGAATATAAAAATTAGGATCCAATATACCAGCAACACAAATAAAGCCAAAAGCAAAGCAAAAACAAATATGTGTTGACAGCTGACATTAGTTTTTCGTCAACTACTCAACTGTAAGATGCAAAATACCCCAAATTAAAAAGACCTCTAAACTATTCGGGTACAACATGGGTGGTAAAAGGACTCAAAACATATAAGAAACACCAAAAATTGATCAGAAAAACCACTTCCTTATGCGACTAACCTTTTCAGTATTTTTCTGTTCGTTATGTTGGCAGCAATTCCCTTGTATAGAACTCGTCCATTAAAAAGAATGACACAAAGAAACTACAAATAAAAATATAGATGTTAGGAAGAATTTTTGAAACACCCAAAAAATCAAGAAATAGCGGAAGTAAAGCGAAGTGTACAATTTTTACAATTCACTGAATTAATGAAAGTAATACTTTCTCAGTATTATAACTGATTATATTGTTCGACTTAGATGTTTCATAAACAACACACAGAATGATACGAATACCATTTATCAAATGACCATTATTATTTTTGCTATTACAGTTGACTTAAATCAATTTATAATTTGAAGAGGGCCTACGCCAAAGAATTTCATTTGTGGCATATAATATTTAATTCGGATAATCAAAACATAGTGAGTAATACATTTTCAACAAAGGAAGATGTTTGTAAATATTAAACATTTTTATTACTGTTTCATTAGAGCTACGTACAGACTATTCAAACTTATTAGACTGATTAATATTATTTTATCAGCTTTTTATCTATAGTTCAATTTGCAACTGTCTAAATGTATCTATAATTGATAGAACACAACTCAAGGTTTGTTTATGAGGTAAAATTATGCGGTAGTGGAAACTTTTTTGATCTTTTTTTTGCAATTGATACAAAATTAAAGTCGAAATATAGTTTAGGGAAGAAATGAGATCACAAGCGACGTTAGTAGTTTCATAAACTTTCATCAATTATTAATTTATTAAATTAGTTTGATAAAAGGAATTACTGTCGATAAAACTCTTGTGTCAGCGCCCATTCGAGTGGTCAGTGATGGAAATATATTCAATATCTGAATGGAAGGATACAATAATTAGGATAAACATTTTTGCCGGCTAATTAATTAGTATTAATAAAATTATAGCACCCACACAATCAATAATTTTAGGATATCTAATTTAAGAAATCTTTTCAAGGATTTTAATCACCTCTAATGATAAAATAAATTTAGAAAATTTTGTGAAAATTTGGACAAAAATCTGTATCTTACAGGACAGGACCTTCAAGGATAACGCTTCGTAATTTAGCATATAATATGCTAAGTAAATCTTTTGTATTTTGACATTGAAATATTTGCTACGCCTCGGCTGAATATTCAAATTTTTTTGTCGACAACAAATGACTAAGAAAAAAATTATAAAATTGAACAATGCAGTTGTTTTGAAGTAAATACCCGAATTTTTGGTTACCTACCTCAGGTATCTTGAAACAATTTTTGCATAATATAAAACTTAGTAATCAATGTTGTATGAATTGTTTAGAAACCCAAAAAGTTATTAATCAATGTTCAATAAATGAAAAATTTTATAATTTAAATCATAAACACATGTTGTTGGAGCAACTATGTCAAGTATTATATGCCAATTGGTACAAAAAAATTGCAGTACTGCCTGGTAATGGTAAGAATTTATAATAAGAGATTTTTGGATGAAATCATTCCATCAAAAATCCACTTTTCAAAACAAAAGATGCTCATAACTCGACTAATTTGGAAGATAGAAAGTTCTAGTCTTGACCAATCGATTTAAGGGTAAATTTTACATATACCAGTGGATTTTGAGTTGATAATACCGAGCAATAAGGAAGTTGGCAAAAATCGCGAAAATTTCCATACTTACCACTTGCTTCAAAATTTTCGACAAAAAAAATGCTCGAAATCGTTTAGAGGGGTTTTTTGGGACAAGCAATCGACTGCCACAGTCTGTTTTTGCATAAAACGATTTTTTCGCCTTCAAATGGAGTCATGAAATTTTCGAAAATCCACTTTTCAAAGCAAAAGATGCTCATAACTCGATTAATTGGAAAGATAGAACGTTTTAGTCTTGACCAATCGATTGAGGGGACAATTTTACATGAGTCAGTGGATTTTGAGTCGATAACTCCGAGTAATAAGAGAGTTGGCAAAAATCGCGAAAATTTCCATACCTACCCCTTCAAAATTTTCGACAAAAAAGAATGTTTTCGACATAAAAAATGCTCAAAATTCGTCTGAAGGGGTTTTTTTGGACGAGAAATCGACTGACACAGTCTGTTTTTGCATAAAATCATTTTTTCGCCTCCGAATTGATTCATGAAATTTTCGAAAATCCATTTTTCCTTTACTAAATCATGACTGAAAACAGTTACTTGCTCTTAAGACTATTGGTCCTAATAACCTTCAAAAAGGGGGGTATTGGTTCCCTTTTGTTATGTAACTAGTGAAATCGCCTCGTAATAATTAAAAGGACATTCCGTACAATAAAAGTTAAGAAATGCAACCTTGAGCGTTAAACTAATATACATTTTTATGATTGTTGATAAAAATTGGATGGATCTAAAAATAATGCAAAGGAATTGTCAATAATAGTACCATCCATCGATCAATGTAATTGTATCCAAGATAACAGTATATAACTTGACTTAGTTAGTCAATTAAAATGGTTAAAAATTATTACATTTGCAATTGTGTTTTTTTTGCGATAACATAATTATTTTTTGTTGGATAATGTAAGTAATACGTCGAAAATGACAAGCCGACAAGTACGAAAAAATGTAAAACATTTGTTTTTACAAGGAATTCTATGACGTCGAAATTTATTGGTCTTCATTAGGTGGAACAATTACCGATCTGACATACTTTTTGTAGGACGTGTTTATAAAGAAATACATAGTCGTCAATACTAATATAAACATACGTATATCTATATACAGCATGTCCTATATCACTAATAATAATTAAATGTGTCAACTAAAATATTATTCTTCATGAAAATTGTATTGAAGCGTTAAAGAGATTTACGTTTAGAGTTTTATTTAGAGTCCGAAATATATTAATTTTAAATTTTAAATAAAGAGTAAAGACGTTTCGTATATACAGAGGGGAGTACAAAAATCGTTATAAGAAAGCAGATGCATTAAAAGAAATTGGTACTGCATTAAATATAAATTGCTATTGTTTGTGTTAGATTTCTAGCGTTTCTATAATTAGTATATCTTCCAGAAACTGCAATATTTTCATATTTGTTGCTATAGATGACCTCTTTGAATTATTATAACGTTTATTTAACTTAATATTATTTAATAATGGTCTTCATATTATATTAAATAAAAAACAAAGGATGTATGATAAAAATACAAAAAGATAGACATTTGAGAATTTGATCATTTTCAAAATTATAGTCAGCCAGTGATTTCCGGTAAAAGCTAAGACACTATACTTTGAGACAAACTATACCTTTAAGCTACAAAAGACACATGCATGTCTCTATCGTTCTAGAACTCAAAGATCCCTAAAAAGAGTAACATCGGAGATCTATTGAGATATACTTTGGGCTGGGAGGAGTTTAGAGCGAACCTACTATTCATTGTTTATGTACAATAACCGACATCAATTATACGCACTTTTATCAGAGACAACCATTGGTTGTCTCTGCTATTATGTAATAATTAAAGGTCATCAGAAGCGTGTTTTGGAGGAAAAATAACATTATGAATACAATGCAGTGTTAAATATGTAACCTCCAAATCTAGAGTAGACATTATCTTCATGTTAATGTTTAAAAACAATAGACATAAATACATATTTCAATAAATTGGTTGTTTTTTGTTATGTATTATCGAGGATTTAATTGCCATTGTTTGTAGACAAGAGCAAATAATTATTTGGAATTTTATTAGGATGAATTAACACATTGAACCTTTACACCAAGCTATCTAAATCGGGGTTGGTAAATTGCGCACAGCGGTCAGTTTGTAGCCAGGTATACCCAAAATTTTTTATTTTTCATAGGTAAATTATGCACAAGTGACCCTAAAGAGGGTCTAGGTAAATCGCAGAGCGCAAACAGGTCGATTTCAGGTAAGAGCGCAAAACGGCCGTATTCAATGGCATAGAACTATCTACCGATTCCACGAATTTTTAAAGTTACCAGAGATTCCAAGGATTATCCCCTAATGACTGTACGATAACAATTTGAGGAGTAGGTACCTAGATCAGTTTAGTTTTTGCACTTCGATCAACGGGATTTGGGCCTGGGTTTTCTTGGTTTTTTTTAGTTTTCTATTTCTTGTTTTCTGATATTTTTATGGACAAGGATACAATATGACCGCTGTGCGCAATTTACCTATACAGAGACTTAATCCCCTGGCTGCAACTACCTGACGATCCCTTCCCTTCTTGACTACTGTGCGTAATTTATCTACGCCCTTATGGTCATATTGACAATATTTCTTAAAATTTCGAAATTTTACCTGTCCAAAAATCGATAATGCTAGACAATAGAAATTCTCAAGATAAAATATAAATACATTTTACAGGAAATGATAGTTATAAATTTGGGGTAAGTGATAAGCAGATAATTTTGGAAGTACACACAAACAGTGGTCATTAATAATATATACCATTGATCTGTGATTAATTGAAACTCACTTACTTACATAAGTGCACACAAAAAAGTTATAAGGTTCTGTAGGTACCTGTAAGATTTTGGAGGGTGGGTGACCCCTCAGCACTTAGGCCCCAATTGCTCCATTGTGCATCCTTCTGAGGTTCAGACTTCCTTCTGGCTCGTCATCCAGCCTACTTGTTTGAAGTAGGCGATAAGGTCGCCGGAAGTAAGTTCCGTCATGCTGGCTTGTGTTAGCCTGTACTCGCCGAATACAGAAAACCTAAATTGAGAGAGTGTCGGACATTCACAAAGAATGTGTTCAACAGTCTCATCATCCTGTTCACATCCTCTACAAAGTGAAGTGTCAATCTGTAGAGGGTTTTCGTAGGTGTCAGAATACCCGTGGCTGTCCGAAGGTTCTGTCTGTTCATAGTCACGTATTTTTTGGCTACTTTCTTGTCCGGATACTGCAGCAGTTCCTTGGCAAGCCTGCAGCCTTCTGCATCGTCCCATCTACCCAGGTCCCGAGAGTTTTTGGCAGGCTGCTTTCCTGGCTAGTGAGTTTCGATTTTCTCTGGCCCTTGATCCAGCCTAAAGTGACTTCGTTGTTGCTACAGGCTTCGATCAGGTACAGGTGACACTCCAGTACTAGGCCTGAAGTGATACGTGGTCTGTTCAGGGCTAGTAGTGCTTGTATACTATCCGTAAGGATATGAATTTTATTACCTGTGGTGTTCTTTTGGTAATCTCTTTTGCGGCGATGTAGATAGCAGTTATAAGTTTTTAATGTTAAAAATTAATTATTACTTTTTTTGAAGTGCTTCCTACCCTTGTGATCCCTAAACTTTTTGGTAGCACAAGATGGCTGTGTGGCCCAAGCCAAACATTTTACAAACCAATAAGAAACAAAAAAATTTCAAGACTGGTAACCCTTTTTCAAAAATCCATAAAAAGCGAGAAAAATTTGTAGCTTCTACCCAAATCTTATTACCTATTTTTTTCTGTGTACTTTTGTACATATTTTGGAGCCCAGGTTTAATTTTATAATTTATGACGAATCTTTTTGTTGCACCTTGTATATCAGTGACTTCTTTTTATGGGTTGTTCAAATCCTTTGTTGAAATTCCAAAAAATGCATCGAGTTTTTTATTGACATTACAAAAAGGAAACTTTTTTCAACCTACAAAAATTTCCTTGGAAAGGTACCAATTCTTATGTTAACATTGTAAAATGACCTGGGTATAATAATTAAAACTTATATTACCAACCAATAGAAAAAGACTAATAATAGAGTCAAATATTACATTTTGAGCATATTTTTTAGTACACTCTGTAATATCAATGAACTTTTATTATTATTTCCTGCATAAATTATAGATTCTTTGAAAATATTGTGATAAATTGAATCCTAAACAAAACTTACTAAGAAAAACAGAGTGCAATAATTATTAATTTTTCAATCAAATATCCCCTAATAATAATTAAATAGTTCAAGCAAAAGCAGTACCGTCTGTCGTATAGTTTGTCTCAAAATATATCGTCTTCGCAATTGTTGTAACAGGTTTACCTTCATGATCTTAAAAATCGAAGTAATTCTCTACTAACAATGCGCTAAAAATCAACAGTTATGCTTAAGAATATCAAAACAAATAACCCAAAATTTGAAATGCAAAAACGCAAGAAAATAGTCAAAGTATACAGGGGAATTTATTGCAATGGACCATCAAAAGTCGAGAAATGTGTTTCTCTCATAATCTGGTGCCTCTTATTATAAAAGGTAACAACTACTAAAAACTGAACGTGGATGATGTGAATTGACAACTGTCAAATTCTTCTAGTCGACTTTCACTTTGTCCAAATCAACTTGGATAGTCAAGTAGGATTTAACAACAGAACGTACTTTGAATCTGGCAACAAGGGCTTCTGCCATTGGTTTAATTTAAAGCGGTTTATTTAAATCCAAAAAAAAATTTTTAAAACTAAATTTCATAAATATTTATAACTTTTTGAGATGGAAAAAGATATATATGAATTCACTTGTTAATGCATACCCATGAAACTAGCCCATCACCAATTCATTTTAATAAATTTGTTTGTTCCCTTTTTTAATGTCGGCAGATAAAATTCCTGATGTGTTTTTAAAAACAGCTTAATATATTTAATAGCTAATGATTAGTTAATATATAAAAAAAAATTAAATCAAAACCAAATTAGATCTAATGTGAAAAATTAAATTTTTGTCTGCTTTAATATCATTAGAAGTGGATTTAAATTAGAAATTATGTTTAAAAGATTAAATACTAGTATATTATAGATTTTGGATCCAAGTTTTATTCAAATAATAATTAACAATAATCTACAGAAAGCTTAAGCAACAAATATATTTAATATCTCCCAAATTATCAATTAATTATAATCACAAGATTTCCCAATCTATTATTTGATGTTATTTCAACACTTCAGTGATTCATTAAATAGAATTTCAATGTTTTATTTCACAAAATATACCGCGAAACACGTCAAATTTAAATAATAAATTGACATTTTTCAACGTGAAAATGGGTTTAGGCTTTTGTTATATCGTTTGGAAGGTCTCTTCAATCTCTATTCAAAAATGTTTTACACACTGTATACAGGAACACCTAGTAAAATAAAAAAAAGCACATTCATTTATATACAGTGTGGAAACCACTTATGGAATAAAATTCTTTATGTCATTATTTTAAAAAATTATAAAAAATGCCGAGACACGTCTACTTTTGAATTGAGTTGTGCGTTATGTAAACATAAATTAAAAAGTACAGGGTGATTCACGCAAGTATGCCATAGTCGGTGTTTTTTTTTAATGAAACACCCTGTACAAACTAAATAATGTATCGTCAATTATGAATTAGAAAGGGTGAAATTTTAAAATTAAAAATTTATTGAAATATTGGTACTTTTTTAAATTAGCTAAATATGGATTTATCAAAAATCTAAACAAACTAATTATTAGACGTATTTGTATATTAAACAAAACCTGCTACACCCATGAATTTTATC
Source organism: Galerucella pusilla (assembly GCA_910591695.1). Lineage (NCBI taxonomy): Eukaryota > Metazoa > Arthropoda > Insecta > Coleoptera > Chrysomelidae > Galerucella > Galerucella pusilla. The sequence continues at coordinate 151,052 of CAJUYI010000040.1, forward strand.
ATAAATACCTAAAAATTGCCTAAAAACGCCAATAATTAGACAAAATCAGTAAATAATGTGGTTTGTTTTAAATCGGTAAATAATGTGGATTGTTTTCTATTCTGTCAGTTGTTGATGTGTTGACAGTTTATACTGAAAAAGTAAAATCTTTGTCAAACACTCTTTCCTTGTCGACATAACAATGAAATATTTAACTGAGACTCACCGAATTGAGATTTTAATGATGATCGGGTACGGGGATAACTGCAGAAGTCAAGTTGAAGTGGCAAACTTATTTAATCACAGGTATCCCGAATTGCCTAATATTTCACAAAGTACTATGTCTAAGATTCATGCACAATTCAGAGAACTTGGACATGTCAAACCATTGAAAAGAAAACCACACTTCGTTGAAGATGATGTGAAAGTAGATATTTTGTTAAGCGTCGAAGAGAATCCAACTTCAAGTACACGTCAAATTGCCTGTGAAAATAATGTTAGTCATACAACTGTTCTAAGATGTCTTCATAAAGAAAAACTTCATCCCTACAAATAAACTTTTGTGCAGGAGTTAACAGAAGACGATCCAGATCGTAGAATGGATTTCTGCGAAAGATTGATGAATAAGCTGAGCAGAAATGAGATACCTCTTGGTACCATTCTTTTTTCTGACGAATCAACATTCACATTGAATGGAGGGGTAAACCGACAGAACTGTAGATATTGGTCAGCAGAGAATCCTAATTGGATGCGTGAGACACATACTCAGTACCCTCAAAAGGTGAACGTTTGGGCCGGTATCAAAGGCGACCATATCATTGGTCCTATATTTATAGATGGAAATTTGACAGCTGAAAAATATTTAAAAATGCTTAGAAATGATGTTATTCCTGCGTTGGCAAACTTATATCCCAACGAAATAGATCCTAGCTTGCCAGCTAGATCGCCAGACCTTACGCCGTTAGATTATTTTCTGTGGGGTCAACTCAAGAACAAAGTATATGCAACACAACCAACTAGCATTGTAGACCTCAAAGACAGAATAACTACAGAAATACGGAATATTTCACCTCAAACTTTAAACAAAGTTAAGGAGGAGTTCTATAGGAGACTGTGCTATTGCCAACAACTAGGTGGAGAACATTTTGAGCATTTATTTTAATGTATTAAAATCAAATACATCAGGTATTTTATGTATGTGTTTAATAACTGTAAACATAAAAATTTCACACTGTATAATACATAATTGACCATACATTATTAAGTTTGTTGGAATCGGTTCATTAAGAGGATTTCGAAAATATGCAAATATACAGAGTGGTTCATTTAAAAAAAAAACAACACCGACTATGGTATACTTGAGTGAATCACCCTGTATATTTACATTAATGTTTACATAACGCACAACTCAATTCAAAAGTTGACGTGTCTCGGCATTTTTTTATAATTTTCTAAAATAATGACATTTGATGGCGCACAAACGGATTTCAACATTCTTGCTTTGGTATGCTTTTATAATGTATATATTTTCGGAAATCTGATTTGCTAATAAGTGTGTTTTTTTTACATGAGGATAAGATTACTTAATAATGGTCTGATTCGTTATTTGTATTAGTCATTGCATCAGCTGCTTTTATAAATAACCTTCTGTCGAAGAACTTAATGTTATTGAATGAATCAATTTTATATTCAACATAAATATTTTGAAGAATACTATCAACTATTCAACTTAGAGCGAGTAAAAATTTTAATAATTATATATATAGTTTATTGATTTTAAAGTAATCTACTATACGCAGACGATGTCGTACTCATATCAATATCGAGAAATAAAATGCAGAAACTAATCAACTTACTGACAAGAGAAATAGAAAAGATGAAAATGACAATAAATATAGAAAAAACCAACGCAGTGGCGTAGCGTGGGTGGGGCGGAGGGGGCGGCCCGCCCCGGGCGACAGTCCGCGGGGGCGGCAAAATGTCTCCAGCAGTTTGTTTCCTGTTCTGAATCAGAGGAAGATATAAGTGGTAAAGGACCAATGGAGCTCCTCCAGTTCATTCAAAAACTGAATCTTGGAATTTCGGTTCCAAATATAGTCATCTTGATTCGCATATATTTGACTTTGGCGATTAATGTTGCAAGTTGTGAGAGAAGTTTTTCGAAGTTGAAGCTAATAAAAAATTACCTCAGATCTACTATGAGCTTCGCTAGACTATCAAACTTGGTTATATTGTCGATTGAACAAGAATTGGCTGCTAATATTGATTTTGACAAAGTTATTTCTGACTTCACTGCTCGTAAGGCCCGTAGAATCCGCTTGTAAAACCGCTCATCCTATTTTACCTTCAATAAAAAGTACCTCATTGCCTGTGAAATTCAATTTTTATTAAGCACCTATAGAATGGGGGCGGCAAAAGGGGTCTCCCGCACCAGGCGCCAAGATGGCACCTAGTAAGAATGAAGCAAGATAGAATAGCGAGAAAAGTAATGGAAAAGGGAATACCAAGAAAAAGACAAAGAGGAAGACCCAGGAGGAAATGGGTAGACCAGATTGAAGAAATTGGAAAGAACAAAGGAAAGTCATTAGGAGAGATGAAGGCATTAGCCAGGGACAGAAAAAAATGGAAAACATGTGTTCAGGAAGAACTCCAATCCGACGCCTGAGAAGGCATAAGGATAAGAGAAAGAGAGAAAGATTTTAATGCGTACAAATTTTTTAGTATTTTTTTGTACTGTACTAATGATATAAAACAATAGTCCACCACATGATTATTTATGTACAAATTGGCAAAACTGATACTAATTTTAAATTATCTCTTGGTGCGAAGCTTTTCAGCAACGCTGTTTTTTTGGGATGACTCAGTATATTAATATAGAAATATACGTACATAATATACCACAAAATTTCCTAGAGGTATATTATTATCATTATCTTATGGTATTAAAATATTATACGTCAGTTTTTTTTCAGTGAAATATTTTATCAGATTTAATGTTTACCTCTATAGTATCCTAACTACAATCGTCATATGAAAAGTATGTTGATTCCGGCTGGTTTAAGCTTATTTCAAGGTTAGTGATTCCCTCATGACATAAGTGAGCTTCCTTAAATAAAGAAGAATTACGTAGGTTCGGTTGCAAATGAATTAAGTGGAATTGAATTGTATTTCTTTTAGATTTTGTACAAAATGGTAATTGTATCTATAGAGTGGGGAAGGTGAGTTTATATCGGCAGGTTTAGGCCAAGATTCTCCGAAAGCACACTCTTTTTTGACGATAACTCCGGGCATGACTGTCCACTAGCCCCATTGTATGGACGGTGATTTTATTATAAAATAACTGTTAGTTAATACCTAGGTCATTGCCTCAACTCATATACAGCTTATCCCAGGAGATAGATGTGAAGTATAATAGCTTCTCTATCATCTCTCAAGTTTTTGGTATGGACTATTGGGATACGAAGTTAACTAACAGTACGCAGTACACCTGTATGGTAAAAGAAAGATCTATAATCTTGAATAAAAATTATAATTTTTAAATAATTATTACTGAATGAAAGAATGTTTTGAAGTGGTGAAAGTATGCTAAGTTTCTTAATAAATTGTTTTGTGTGCGATAAATTAAGAGGATACAGTTGTTGTGCTTATTTTACTTCTGTGCAAAGTAGGGTCAAGTAGTGCAAAAACCATCACAACCTGTCATCTCGCCGAGTCATTATAATTTAAAAAATTTGTTACATACTTGGAACAGTTCCGCCCTGTACAACTAATATGTAACTGTTCTAAATCTTGCATAAACTTTTATCCCAAAACGCACGGAAATGACACATCTTTCTCTTTATTACATATTAAATTAATTAGCATTATCAATAAGTAATAATCAGTCAAACGGGATCATATTATTTGTTTTGATTCATGTAATATTTACGAATTATGAGTAGTAGTAAGTTCTAAGAATATATGAGATTGTCAATAAACTAAATATAGCCCAAACATAACCAGTAATAAATATATAAGTTGACATAATTTTCATTAAAGAAATTGGATAAAATCGCGTGTAATTTACGAATCATACGATTATGTTTAGGCCCAAATGGAGGAGTGTCATTGGCTGAAGCCCACACGTGATTTTATCGACCAATAACCGGCAATTCAACTGAACTGTAACAATTCCTTTTAAAACAATTTCTATTGATATTAATGGATAGAAAAAATAAATAATTAAAAGCTATTGATTTGAGAAACGGGTCAATATTTAGGAATGGTATTTCGGTTAAGGTAATCTTTGCAGAATGCAGAATTCCAAGAATGTTTAAAGTTGGAGGTTAGGTTTCTTATGTGCCAAATTCTTACGCCAATAACAAAATTCCCAACTTTCACTTGCAAAAATAGTAATGTACCAATGACCACTGAATAATATAAACAAAACCTTACCTGCTGTTTTCTAGATTGGTAGAAATATTGTCTATGTAGTTATTCATGGCTAGATTTTGATTTTCACTCAACATAATTTACGTTTGAACCGCACGCACCAAATACAACAAAAATATTCGAACGTTTGGTCAATGAAAACGATAACAACCTTGCTACTACAAGAACAGAAACACCCAGTCCCTGAATGCGAGTGTGTAACTTTGGAAATTCTGAACTGCTCTGTTCTCTTTTAATTTTATACGTCGATGACGATACCTAGTCGTCTGACGCGGTTCGGCGAATCAAAAGGCTCGTGGAGGAATCGGTCTAGCTCTCTCTATCCCACTCATACGCTTCAATACTAGCACAGGTGCGACGGACGCCTTTCAAATCTTCAAACATGTGAGATACAAGTGTAAAGATGCACTTTTTTTATCTGATTAAGGCATAGTGCAGATTTATTGGGGAAAAACTGAGACGGAAGTTCACTCGCATATTGACCTCCTAGTTATTTCACCCTTGAGCCATATTGAACATTTGGGGAGCATTTTGTGACAATAGTAATATTTTTTTTTGTTTTTATTAGATTAAACTGGCATAATTCCTTAATTTTTTCCAATTATTTATTCAAATGATTACCTACATTAATACAAAAATGTTGTCGTTGACGTCTTAATAATAAAGGTTAATGAAATAATTTAACTGTAGACCATTGTGTGGTAATGTAAATGTTAATAATCTAAATTGATTCCGAGTTTTACTGGAAAATAATGGTTAGTGACAATGTGCGATGGTGGAAAACTAGAAATTAAGTCAGAGCAAAAATACCTACCTCTTTCTATTTTCTTCTATTGACAATATTAAAACCTACTCTTTAAGCCCTATAACTTTGTGTTAAATAAATTAATAGAGTTTAGAAATTTCAATCACGTGATTTAGTGAAGCACCCCCGTAAAATCCGCATTTTTCAACCGATTTTGTTTTAATTTTTTTTGTTAGATTCAGTATCAAAAACAGTATTTTGGCACAAATGTTCATAGCTTAATTACTATTTTCAAGGCCCTCTATGTTAATTTTTCTTTGCCAAAAAAGACAAAAGTACATTTTTTTTCTCAAATATGACTATACCACTGGATTCAGAATCATCACAAATGTACACTACCAAAATTTTATTGAAAAATGTTTATTAACGACAAAGTTATTACAACAGGATGTTTGAGTCCTTGTTTTTGTTCACCATGTTGCCATTTACAAAATTTGTCTACATTCTACGTAAAATATTACTAAGAATACCACTTTTTCCAAATTCATGTTGTAACAACTTCGTCGTTGAGACGTTTATATTTAGTCATTATCAAAACTAACTGAAGGTATAAAAGTTAAGATTAATTGTGTAAGGAAATAAAGTAAAGATAACCTAATTTCCTTTTTTTTAACTGATTAACGAGATTTTCTGGATATAAATACCAGATGATCAGTTTCTTAGATTACAAAGACCTTGGCATTCAGTCCAAAGTTTCACTAATAACATTTGCATGTCAGTGCAAACACAGCTCTAAACCTTTGCTCCACTCTTAAGCCATATCATCTGGTAAATGCATACTTTATTGGATGTATTTATATGATAAGATTTTGAATGACACGACTTTGAATCATAAATACACTTAGTTACCAATGATAGATATCATTTGATTAAATTGTTTGTTTAGGAGCCCGTATCTGAGTATCTAACTATGAAATTTTCCTCTTCATATTTATCGTGTACAGTTTTCAATGCTTTTTGTAGACAATATTTGGAGCGTACCACGTATCTTTAACTCGATTTGTTGCAAAGGTACGTTCATATTACTATTGTTATTGTCTTTAATGACATGGAAACATTAGAATTTATAGGAATTTCAATTTAGGTAATCACAGTTGACGGAGTGTCACTAAAATATTATTCCTAGCGGAAATAAACTATTAGGAAGTCGCTAGTTCAATTTATTCCATAAAAAACTTATTTTCTTATCGTTGTTTTTTTATTATTATTCAAAAAATTCTGTTCTGATTATAAAAATGTTTAAACACTTGTTTGTATGGAAATAACTATAGACTATTATATCTTGCATGTACCTGGGATACTTTAGTATCGTTATATGGTACCAGGACTTTACTAAGCGTATGATTTAGGTCCATTTTTAAAGTACTATAGTCTGTTTCTTATTGTCTGACAGCACGCGAAAAGGTCACAGATGCTAGTCAGGTAGTAAACCATAAGCGTCACCGTTCATCTAAGGAATTTATTTACTATTTAATTTTATACCCGATCTGATATATAAAGGTAATATGAATCTAAATTCGGTTAGTTAAAACAACTTGATAATTTCCAAGAAACATTACAATAGGGTCCTACTAGGGATTGTCCTAATGACTACGTAGAAATTTTGCAGGTATATACGGTGAAACTTGGTCTCGCCCAAATTTGTATAATTTGTTTTGCTCAGAGTCGCTTACGTTCCATAAGTGTTAACTGTGTTGTGAAAAATGTCTTCAAGTTTCACCCCAGTAAAGTGTAAGTGCGTGCTTAGCTTACAAACGAAGATTGTAGTGTTAAATGTGCATGATGCTGTTGTACATCAAATGCCGATTGCTACTGTTAGAAATATAGTTTCGACATGTTCCAATATGACAGGAGTTAGTTAATCTACTATTTACAGGCTTCTAAGGGAGAGGAAAAATGGAAATATATCTCCACCTAAAAAGTCAACTGGAAGAAAACCACTTGACCTTGATGAACATATGCAAAATACAATAAGACGAAAAGTACACGAATTATATTTTAAAAAAGAGATCCCAACCCTCAACATAATTTTAAGAATGGTAAAGGAGGACGAGAATTTGTCTGACATAGGTCGAAAAAATTTGTGGAAAATATTACACAAATTAAATTTTACTTGGGAGAAGCAAAGTCGCAAATCAGTGCTAATCGACAACGAGCAAATAATATGTTGGAGACGACAGTATTTACGAGATATCCGAAAATACAGACAGGAGGGAAGACAAATCTATTATCTAGAGGAGACATGGCTCAATGAAGGACATTCAGTGAAAAAAATTTGGCAGGACAAAAGTATTAAAACCAGTCGTCAAGCTTTCATAGAAGGTTTATCTACTGGACTGAAAACTCCTATCGATAAAGGTCGCCGACTAATAATAACGCATATTGGATGCAATCAAGGGTTCGTTGAATGTGGTTTACTGCAGTTTCAGTCAACATTAACCAAAGAAGAAATGAAGAAATGACTGCAGATGTTTTTGAAGAGTATTTTACACAAATGGTCGAATTAATTCCAAATAATGCTGTAATCGTTATGGACAATGCCACTTAACATTCGCGATTAACAGAAAATCTTCCATCTACCTCTTGGAGAAAAGGTGATATTAGAAACTGGTTAATCGCAAAAGATATACCATTTGAAGAGGATATGTTGGAAAAAGAACTTTTAAAGGTTGCTTCAGATCACAAGCTACAATTCAAAAAGTTTTTTATTGATGAAATAGCCAAGAATCGTGGGATAACAGTGCTTCGTTTGCCGCCATACCATTGTGAATTAAATGCGATAGAGTTAATATGGGCCCAAATGAAAGGTTATGTAGCTAGACATAATAAAACATTTAAAATGAAAGATGTTCGTGAACTAATGAAGTACTCATTGACAACAATAACTGAAGAGAACTGGAGAGATGCTGTGAATCATATAATTAAAGAGGAAGAGAAAATGTGGGTTTTAGATAATCTCATAGAACAAAGTATAGAACCGATAGTGATCTCTCTCGACGAGTCTTCGGATGATTCTTGTATGGCCAGCGAAGAGGATGATACTATAGATTGAATTTTATATTTCCTATAAATGGTATGTTTACTTTGCTCGACATACATTAATTCATTGTCAATAAATTTGAATTATGAAAATTAAACTATATTTTCTTTAATTAATTTAATTTAATAAAAATGAAAATGTAACTTGTTAATAGGCCTGAACGAATGAATTTTATTTCAACTGTAATGTCGACCGAATCTAATTAAATAAGCAGAATAAACTAATATCGTAATCTCCGCCACTGCCGCAATATTTATCGTTTATCTGGCATTGTTCAGTTTTATTACCATATTGTATTTTGAGCTGAAACAGGGATGTATAGATAACCAATACAGACACCTACTTGTTTTGCATTAGAATTTTAGTATTTACTTGTAAAATTCTTAGGATCACTCTGTAAAAGATAAATTTCTATTTGAATATTTAATGAGGCTACTGTGCTGTCAGACATTAAGAAATAAACTATATATCTCATTAATGTGGTTTCCGATCTTGTTGCTACTTTTTCCATTTGTTTGGTCCATGTTAATCTCGAGTCAACACACCCTTTAGTAACTAATCTGGTAACTTTTAATGGTGTGAGTAAGGCTTTTCAAATTACTCCTCCTGGTTATTAAATGGTCCCATTCTTCTGGTACTATTCAAATATCCATAATAGGTCATGCTAGTTCATCTTCATGTAGGTAATTTCGTCTAATTAAGTTTTACTCTTCAAAGCCACTCAACTGCTTATCATCAATTATTAATTATCAGATGTTCAAGTTTCCAAGCAAAATTTCCATTCTGAAATTATTACTTATTGATATGAATTTATTTGATTCCGTCTAGACAACATAAATCCATCGGTTCCAAAACATTTTTTTTAGATTATAAAACAAGTACCTAACATCTATGCATCTTTGTAAATTAAGATACTGCGAAGGTTTTCCGTTCAGCTTATGGTTATTATTTCATTATACCTAACTGACCCCAAGCCCAGGTACAATCAATTATTTTTTTGTAATCCAGGATGTTTGACTGGGATGAGGACTTACTTCTTCTGTAGGTAGACATTAACTTTGTGGTTCCCGTCAGGGTGAAAACTGACCTGTTTAGAAGGTTTCTACCTGAATACGAGTAAGAACACCAAAATTAGGAGCCGAATTGCGCGCAACAAGATAAACACAAAATTAAGGAGATTAAGGAAATATAAAATAAATTAAATGGTAAAGGTATTTGTACATTTATTTCAGGAATAATAAGACACATAACCTAACCCCGGCGGGGTAAACTATTAGGGAAGTCCCGATAACAGAACAGATTAAATAAACTGGACGGCAATTCGAGTGCGGGATTAAGATACCTGCAAGTGCGCGTGCACCGAAAAATTCTATATTAAAGTCTATATAGAAAGGACAAGGAGTAATAAATCATTCATTTAAGTAGATTTCATAGACGTACCAAAATATATTTTAAGAGGGTATACCGTAAGCTACATTTTGTATTGAACAACCCAGTTTTCTTAGAAACATTATCGGGAATATTATTTTAAAAGAAAGTAGGTACATTAAATCAGTACTTAGTTCTTAGTTCTTTGAGTAAAGTTGTATGAAGTTGTATGGTTTTCATAATATTGTAAACAGTTGGAATATATTTAAAACATTTGTTGAATGTTAATTGTGCAAGTACCAAACAATGTCGATAAGCCAAGGACCATCTAAACGACCAAAAACAGGTCAATTATCTTTAAATGAAAAAACTCTGATATTGAATTGTTATATATCATTGAAAAACAAGGATCCAAGTGCAAGTGTTGATGATATTGTGGAATTAACGGCTGCTATGTTGTGTATTGCTAAATCAACAATTTATAGATTACTAAAAGAAAGCAAGAATGGAACTCTTCAACCCCCTAAAACTCCTTCAGGCCGAAAACCAATTGAGATCGATGAGTCATTAAAACAAAGCAAAACAAAACACTTGACAAAATTATGACATCAGTGCAAGAAGATACGGACTATCCAAAATTCTCCAGAATGACATTATGCAAACTTTTGAAAGATGTGGGTTTCAGATATACAAAACATAATAGAAAATCTCTCTTGATAGATAAACCGGAAATAGTTTTTTGGAGAAGAGACTATTTAAGAAGCATTCGACATGCCAGAGAACAAAATTTGAAAATCTTCTACTTAGACGAAACATGGATAAATGCTGGATATACAGTTTCCAAATCTTGGCAAGATGAAAACATTAAAAGCGGAAGGCAGGCATTCGTGGAAGGATTGTCGTTAGATTTGCAGCCACCATCTGGAAAAGGAAAAAGACTTATCATCGTCCATGTTGGAAGTTCTGAAGGTTTTGTTGATGGTGGATTATTAACTTTTATTTCAAAATGCACGGGTGACTATCACGAAGATATGAATGGGGATGTCTTCGAGGAATGGTTTGTTCAAATGTTGGATCTGATTCCAAAAGGGGCTGTTATTGTTATGGACAACGCAAGTTACCATTCACGGTTACGAGAAGCATTGCCCACAAGTCGTTGGCGTAAAGCAGAGCTTTTGGAGTGGCTTATTTCGAAAAATATTAAGTTTCCAAAAGATCCACTAAGGAAAGAACTTTACAGAATTGCAAAAATGAACAAGAATAAATACAAAACCTACATTGTAGGAGAAATGGCTTCTTCTCGTGGTATATCAGTTCTTCGACTTCCCCCTTATCATTGTGAACTTAATCCCATAGAATTAATATGGGCTCAGGTAAAGGGGGAAGTTGGAAAAAAATACTACTTTTAAAATAAACGATGTTGTGAAATTGTTTGAGAGTGCTGTAAGTCATGTTAGTAAGGAAAATTGGACAAACTGTATCGAGCATGTTATCAAAGTAGAGGCAAATATGTGGAAAATTGACAATATTTGTGATTATTTAATCGACCCTATTATTATTAATGTCAACAACGATTCTTCCTCTTCCGAGTCGGATATAGAATAAAATGTAAGTAATAAATGTATTCCAATAATTATTTCTTTTCATTTTTTATTATATTATAATTTAAAACGTATTTTTTTCCCAAAATACACACCACTGCATTGCGTTATTGCTTATCTGCTAATCCTTTAACAATGAAGAAACCCTAAACTTTGCTACAACTGAAACAAATACGGGGTCGATCTACCTGGTTTTTAGATTTACGGAAGGAATGTAATTTAAAGTAAGAGATTTATCAAAAATTTCATGGTGCTCCCTGTAAAGGTTTTGCATACTTAATTAGGGTTTATTACTTCTCGTACTTTCTGTACTTACATACTTTAAATGGGTCTTCCTTACACAGTATTTAATCAATTTAAGATATATTTTTTTCGATAATTTGCTTATTTTGATAATTTTTGCATTTTTTTTTATGGCTGGTCTTAAATTCTGTAAGAAGGCGAAGTAGAACTCTAAAAATCGACATATATGAAATAGACTAATAGCCAAGTTTCCTCCTTTTCCCCCGTTTCATCATATTTAATTAAGAAATGTGTTGTGTCAGTCTTGTGTAACTCTACTTTGCTAAATTGTTATTACTCTGTAAATATTGCCACATTAAATTGAAAGTGATACAATAATTTTTTTTCTAAATTCAATTTCTATAAATAAAAATCTTTGTTTTCGTGTTAATAGTGGTATAAACAATAAGGCAAGCTCTGAGGAATCTGATGATAAACAAGCATGGTTCTTACTAGTTATTTGATTTTGATTTAGTGCCTTTTTCGACGTTGTTAAATGTATGAATGTATGTATTTTTTTTGGGGTGACATTCACTAAGACCTAAATCTGCATTCTTCTTCCTCCACCATTTTGAGATTTTTCTGGTAAAATCTAACCAAATAAATAATTGTTTTTCTTTTTCCTCAAGGCTATATAATGCCCTATAATAATAAAATGCGTACATCGTGTTGAACTGACAATTTTTTTTCTGTTTCAGCTACGCAAAAAAACAAGTTTTTTTCACAAGGTAACCAAGAATTGAAAATTTTAGGCGCACTATGAGGTCCCTAATATTACTGTATTTATTTGACATCGTGTGACCACAGCTACTTCTACTTCTTATCTTAATGTAGCCTTGGAAGTGGTGTATAGAGATGTAAAAAAAGTTTAATGGGATATTGACGAAGAAAACGTTTCATAAGATTTGTTGTTTACAGTATTTATAATTTGTTATTATAAATAAATTTTCCAGGGAAAAAAAAATTATGAAATTGTTTTTTATCGACCTTGTCGGGTTTCGAATTAAAAATTTTTGATACCAGGTTTCTATAGAGGTTGTCTCAAAGAGTCGTCTTGTGACATCTCGATAAAATTAGCTAATTTAAAAAATATCAATATTTCAAGTGTAATAAATTATTAATTTGAAAATTTCACCCTGTATAATTCATAATTGACCATACAACATTTAGATTGATGGAATCGGTTTATCAAGAGGATTTCAAAAATATGCAAATATACAGGTTGTTTCATTAAAAAAAAAAACAACACCGACTATGGCATACTTGCGTGAATCACCCTGTACATTTAAATTTATGTTTACATAACGCACAACTCAATTCAAAAGTTGACGTGTCTCGGTATTTTTTACAATTTTCTAAAATAATGACATAAAGAATTTTATTCCATAAGTGGTTTCCACCCTGTAGAATTTAAATTGCTACTTGGGATAGTACTAATATTATTCTTATCCCCTAGATAACCTCTCAGTTCTTGGTATTAATTCCTGGGACACGTGTATATGCAGTGCTTTTCAGATAAAAGTATCCACCTTTAATAACTTTTGTAATACTGGTATTTAGAAAAAATCCAAAAACACGTCAATTTATGTTGGAAGGGGCAAGCATTATGGCGTATTTAAACTTACTGGAAAAGCCACCCCCTCACCCCTAGCAGCATCCCCTTTATTTTTTTAAATTACTTTTCATATTTTTTATGTAAAATTTGGATACTCCTCTTTGAGCTGATTTCAAAAATGTATAATACTTGTAGGTTAAAGTGGTTAGTTTGTGAGATAAACAATTTTTCTTTTAAGAGCACAAATTTTACTTATTATTTACTTTCACCTTATTCGCCTGTACTAAAATGGGTTGTACAACAGTTCAAACTCTTTAATCTTTTTAACTGTGCTATTTATTATGAAGTTACAATAAGTGTTCAAAATGAGTACCATTCACTTCCATACAATGGTATAATCTATTTTGAAATGCCTCTCTGACATTGCTTAATACGGCTGGATTTAATTGTCGACATTCATTTTCTATCCTCTCTCGTAAATCATCCAGAGATTCTGGTTGGGTAGCACAAACTTTTGTTTTTAAATACCCCCATAAAAAGAAGTCTAGGGGTGTTAAATCCGGTGACCTAGGTGGCCACTCCATCATCTGCCCCCTTCTACCTATCCAACGAGCGGAGAATGTTTCGTTTAAAAATTGTCGGATAGGCATAGCATAGTGTGGGGGAGCTCCGTCTTGTTGAAATACCAGTAAATCTTCGGAAAGGTTATCATCATTTTCTATTATTGTTGTAAAACGTGGGTCAACCCCTTCCCTGAGTAACTCAAGATATGATTCACCATTTAAATTTCCGTTGATGAAGAAAGGTCCGACAATGTGGTCACCTAGGATACCACACCAAACGTTTAACTTTTGGGGATGTTGTGTATGGAATTCACGCATAATATGTGGATCACTTTCAGCCCAATATCTACAATTATGCCTACTTACTAAGCCATTTAATGAAAATGAGCATTCATCAGAAAAGCAAATATTGTTTAACAATTGTGGATTGTTATTGATAATTTGCGTCATTGATTCGCAAAACTCTAGACGACGATCAAAATTATCTTCATTCAACTCGTGCACCAACTTAACTTTGTATGGGTGGTACTTGAATTTATGTAGAACTCGGAAAACTGTAGAAGATGAAACACCGATCGCTCTACTTATTGTTGACAACGATTGGGGTTGTTGAGCCTCTAAGCTGACTTGCCCTAAAATTGCCACTTGGATTGCTTCGTTATTTACGAGTCCCTCTCGCTTATGCACTTTATTGCAAACAGACCCTGTTGTGGTAAATTTCTCCATCAGTTGAATTACATACTTATGAGTTGCATGTCTTCCGTCATGTAATTCGTTAAATATTCTAGCAGCAGCTCTTGCACAATTATTATTTTGGTAGTATAAACCTACAATTTCAATTCTTTCTTGCAAAGAGTAAACCATTTCAGAGAAACAAAATAAATAATGTATCAAATTACACTATCAATAGTGACTACAAATTCTAGTTGACAATGTCAAACTTTAATAAAAAGTAGAGTTTTTTGTTGTTTGGATTTTTTAAGTAGAATAAATAGCACAGTTAAAAAGATTAAAGAGTTTGAACTGTTGTACAACCCATTTTAGTACAGGCAAATAAGGTGAAAGTAAAAAATAAGTAAAATTTGTGCTCTTAAAAGAAAAATTGTTTATCTCATAAACTAACCACTTTAACCTACAAGTATTATACATTTTTGAAATCAGCTCAAAGAGGAGTATCCAAATTTTACATAAAAAATATGAAAAGTAATTTAAAAAAATAAAGGGGATGCTGCTAGGGGTGCGGGGGTGGCTTTTCCAGTAAGTTTAAATAAGCCATAATGCTTGCCCCTTCCAACATAAATTGACGTGTTTTTGGATTTTTTTTAAATACCAGTATTACAAAAGTTATTAAATGTGGATACTTTTATCTGAAAAGCACTGTATATATTTTTTAATTATAATTGGACAATTTACTTGCGTTTGAAAACATTTGTAGCAAAGTTTGATCAATAATTTTTTACCAGTGATTAGTTTATAAAAAATATCTTATTTACCCCTTTATTATTATTTTTAGATTAAATTTTAACAGTAGTCAATGATAAATATAATAAAAAATAGGTTGTGTGCAGAAGTTCGGGTTCACCTTCACGTGGAAAAACCTGTTTCTACAAACAAGGATATTATGGCGATCGACAGACTTCCGAAATAAAAAAAGTCAAATCTGTGCCAACTGCCTACCGGGTGAAAAACAAGGACATCAAAAGGGATGTCTGTGATTTCATTCAAGTGCGTCAAAACAATTTGTAAATATTAATAGACATTTATAATATGGATCATTGTTGTATTCTCTAACAATCGCCCATTGTTTTATCGCTCTTTTTGAATATTCATTGTTTTTGTGGGGGTATATGCCCCCCAATTGTTCCTCTTCCGATAGACCTTGATTGAATGGTCAAGTATAAAAATCAATAGTTTTAACATTTTTCTTTTATCGATGAATATAAAATTATGTTTGAATTTGAATTTAAATAGCTGGTACAAAGTCCACTCGTATACGGGGGTTTCCTAACGTGGACTTTGCACTATTCATTAAAAACAAAGATTCTCTTGAGGTCAACAACAATGTAATATAAAAGGTATTTACTTTTATTTAATTTCTTAGTTGTTCTACAGCTCTGAAATAAGCTTAAATCAATAATGATAGGTAGTAGATAGTATAGTTTATAACATTTTGCATTCTTTATTATGGTTTATCAAAACGTAATACTGCAATTGTTTTCTACAGGGTGATTAATTAATAATATTTTACACAAAAAATAATTATTCTATTTTTTATCTAAGAAGAAATATGTGGTATATTTTGGGGGAATTTAAAATCTCCCGCATAATCCTAAAATATTAATCGTATGAATTTTAATGTATTTTTTTGGCCTATTTTTTTTTTTTGGTTTTCTGTAGCTGTTCAAAAATCCACTTCCATTTTTTTCTATTTTAATTTAATTACATAATTAATCTTATTCGTCTTGTAAAATATCAACAATAATAGTTAAACACAGGAGGAAGTTTTTAATTGGCCAAAGTGCAAAAAAAACTTTGTTCAGACATGTGTATCCAAATTTTAATAATATGGAGTTAAAGTACAAGGTTGATAAGTAATCGGGCTTACAAAAAATATCTATAAAAAATAAACTAAGAGAACTTCTGTATGTTTGTATGAAAAAAATATTAAATTATATTCCAAGGCATGTAAAGTTTATAATAAAATGCTTGAACCCAATTTTGTTTATTATTATTTCACAATTATTATCAGGTTGCATCTTCCCAATCAATATATTAGATACTCTTTCTATAATTGCCATAACATTAGTACCTAATTTCTACAAATAAAATGTGTCGGGTCTTTATCCCTACCTTTATTTTCGTTATAAATTAATGAAAGCTGTTTATCATAATTGATATCATTGAATTTCTAGATATATTTTTTAACATAAAATAAATACTATCATTGTTCAAGTTTTCCAAATGCATCGAAATTAATTAAAGTTGAAAAGAAAAAGTTACAAATAATGGAAATTTGCTATAATGAATGAATCAACGTTGATCAGAGTTTTTATAGCTAGTAACATTTTTTGGATATATATTTACTTATAGATAGACAACTATTTATACAGTTTGGCGTATAAAAGATTGCATATAACTAAGGGTACACTTCACCATAATTTTATATATAGGCAACTCACAATACAGAATGCTGTAATAAGAGTTGCCTATCCTCAATCATTCACATGGTTGTTAAAAATGAACGTTAACACAAAAAAGACACTTACATTTAACAAAAATTAAAACTCTTGCTGGAATTGTCAAAAGTTTTGGGAGGGTTTTGAAAGGGGTAAATAGACAGAAAAAATATGTAAAATATGACCTAAATATCATCATTACAGAAAGGAATTCTTTTACACAACTGACCACTGGACCACACTGGACTTGTTTTTTTTACCACCAATTGATCTTTAACGATGAAAGAGCGGGATTGCTTTTTTACTATTTTTTGCAAATTATAAAATATTTTTTACTACTTTAAGTAGATTAAGCTGCGTAAATAGACAGTGATTAGCAATAATTTAATTAAAACAATATTATTGTTGTAATTAAAGCAATACTTGTAAATTTTAAAGATTAGAAATTATTGAAATTCATACAATTTTGATAAACCCTGTACATCGTACATGTGTGTTGTTAATAATATGCGATATATACATTACAATGACAGTTGTCTTTAATATCTATAGCGCTAGGTTACACGGGTCTATCATACGTAATTTTGCACCTGGCATAGGGAGACTAGGTACTAGAGCACAACCGTCATAACTGTGTAGCCATTGTTGTCAATTTTATAAGGATTAAGATACACTATAATTTCAAAACAAAATCTTCTACACTTCTGCAATTAATGGATTGGACGAAGGGGTACTATTGAGTGGCCAGTTGTATCACCAGATCTTATGCTGTTGGATTTATTTTTCAGTTATATATGAAGGACAAAGTAAATGCAACACAGCCAACTAGTATAGTATTCCAGATCTCAAAGAAAGGATAATAAAAGTCAGGAAGGATTTTTATACGGAGCCTGGGCTGTTGCCAACTACTATGTGAAGAGTATACAGGGTGTTACATTAAAAATAGACTGTGGTAGACTCAAATTTGTAGCCAGTATTTTGTAGATATGGCTACATCGCAATAATCCCATGACTGTATAAATTTAGACCATTACTATGGGGAGAGAACGTGTACGGTGGTGCTTGATTTCAAATTAACACGCTTCTTTCAATACAAACAAAAACTGTGAAGCGAACTGCTGTTTTTCTTTTTTTAAATGATAAGGGTAACAGGGGACACATAATTAAAAATATACAAATTAGATGTCATAAATAAATTATGGATTCTTGAATCACCCGAAAAAATTTTGGAATTGAAAACGTTTCCCCTAGTGACCCCGTATTCCCTGAAGGAACAAAAGCACAAAAAATAGCGAACGTATTTGAAATTTCCGCGTGGCAGTTTGTTGTTCTCTGACCTTTCTTTCCTGGGTTAACCTCGAAATTGAGATATCGAATTTATACCACAGTATACCCCCATTTATACACTCTTATGTCAAGGACGCCAAGCGCATCCAGTATATTGATTAAATCCCTGAAGAGCGGGAAACTGGATCTACATCTTTAATCCAGTGAATTTGTAGACTTATCAACTCTTTGGAAAACTAAATGAAACTTAAACTAACTAGTTATGCTTAGTTACACCAAGTGATACCATCGCATAGTTCACAAAAATAAAGGAAGTGAATCTAAGAAAATATTTCGGAGAAATTAAGGATGCATGGCAGTGGAGAAGAAGAACAAACAAAGATATCCAAGACATGTATAAATTGGTTAGGCTAATGGAACCACAAGGATCCGCAGTCAATATCACAATCTCACACAAGACATGTATAAGGCAGCAAGTAGAATTCAAGCAAAACTGCTTAGATGGTTAGGCCATGTGGGTAGGAAAAGTGTGTGAAGAGGATGCTTCTTGGAGAAGGAAGAGGTAAGAAGAAAGGGGACGACCTAGGAAGAAATGGATGGATGCTGTTAGGGAAGAATAGATAATTGGCATAGGATTGCAAGAGATAACATGGAGAAATATAACAAAAAAATAGAAGCTATGGGCCATTATTTCAAAAGACCTCGACAGCTTAATACATATTTAATGACATAGAAGAATAAACATTTGAATGGATTTTGGAAAAAACAAACTTCTGTATAGCAATGTATTATTGATTTTTAGAAACAGTTTGGACTTTGTAGTTGTGTTTCATAAATAATAAATATAACTACTAGAGCAATATACTTAATCAAATATTGATAGTCACTTACAAAATAAAAAAATCAATAAAGTATCGTGGTTATATTAATGGTATAAATACCACGATGAAATACAATAGGTTTATTCTTTGAAATCAAATTATGCAAAGGCTAATTTGAAGATAAGAAGTCTTCAAGGTCGTCCAATTATATTAACATACATTTGTTGGAAAAAAAACATTCAACACTTCTAAAAACTTAAGTAATATAGAGTACAAGTGATAACACGAGATTTATTGATAACGCCCCCTTTCCCTATTACTACTAAATCAACTTTAGACAAGTGACAGTTTCATTTCATATTAGGTAAAATTTAAAACGATCTGTGCTTTATCATGTACAGGGTTATTCATTATAAATTACCCACCCCCTATCATCGTTATTATTACTTTTAGAAAAAAAGTCTCATATAAAAGTTGTTTAATTACAGCTGAATTTTCTCAATATTCTATCAAAAGTTCAGTAGCGTGCAAATTTAAGGGGATACAAAAAATAATAGTTATTTTTTAAATGGGACACATTCTCATTAAGAAAGAAAAAGTTAAAATATATACCTACCTATACAAAACAGAAAACAAAGATTTATTTGAGATAATTTATAAATAATTACTTATAAAAGATATTCGAAATGTCCACCATTATTGTTAATGCATAATTGATAACACCTTTTTATATTATTTATAATAACATTACAGATGACTTCATTATTTTCATTTAATTTGTTAAATTCAAGTTGAATCCTTGCTTATATTATTATTATTATTATTATTAATTAAATCTTTCACCTCTCTGTAAACCATTTTAATTACGTTATCTGAATCATTTTCATAGCTTACTTCAATAAATTATCTTTTTCATATTTACAGTAATTACTAAAACTCAGATTTTCAACATTTCATAAGTCAAAACGATACAAGGTAGGGGTAACATATTATATATTTTTGAAATTAGAAAAAAAAGTCCATTCCGAAAATGTGAAACTGAACTTTTCATAGAATATTAAGAAAATTCAGCTTTAACCCAACAACTTTTTTTTCTAAAAGTAATAATAAGGATGATAGGGGATGGGTAATTTATAAAGAATAACAATTTAGAAGAAAAAAACAAATTTTAAAATGCCTAAGTTTAAGCACGTCTCCTTTGACGATTCTCTCGGATCTAAAAACGCTGAGAAATGCCTAATCAAAGAAAAAAGCAAAAAAGCGAAGAATGAGATTTTTATAACATAAAATATACAGGGTGGGGCAATCTTCTGACATCGGAGGATTACATTGTTGTGGTGAGAGTAGAACTTCGTAGTTTTTTGTGAGCTAATACAGTTGCTGAGGGCACATTTTGAAAATACTTTCGATTCTACAGGGTGTTCCAAAACCACGTAGCAGCACAAACTTACATTTTTTTAAATGGAACGTACTATCTTTTGTTTAAGAATCGAAAAGATCTCACCGAGAGCGTTACAAAAATATATCACTCTAATATATTATAAGGGTGTTTTACAAAGATATGGCCAATTATTAGCAAAAAAGACCTCCTCTTTAACACTCTGCAGAACAGTAAATTAAAATAAATCAACAGGTCTTTGTGTTCAAATGTCATACACACATCATTGGCTGTGCTCAGTATTAATTACTTTTTTCATCTGTGGCTTCTTTAATACAGGTTGAAACAAAACGCAAATCAAGCAATATTTCAAAATTTTTAAATGAATCACCCTATAAGTCTTTTTACAATTTGTTAGTACAATTAATAAACTTTCAAACGATGTAGTACAATTAGGGCATTAGTTAATGAAAAATCGTAGATATTTTATGATAATGGTCAAAAACAAGTATTTTACATACACAAATTGAATGGTATTAAATTTTTACATGCAACATCTTGTGAATTTTAACATTTCTAAGGCATAAATCCTAATTTTGGATGCATCTACAATATCTAATCAATGAAATAAAATGTTTGCTAATACCGTAGGTACCTGGAATTACCAAAAATTTCATATTTATTCATGTTTCACTTTCAAGAATTGTTATTATAGGCTTGTTTGAGAATGGGCGAAACATAATTAAGCCATATTTTTGATTATATCAAGTGGGCTACCATCAACATAGTATCTACTAATAAATGTCAAAGAAATATTGCTGTATTCTTCGTTTGTGTTTAGGAAGTTGATTCAAACACAATAGTTAACTTGTGGTTCCAACAAGATGGAGCATCTGTATATCAGAAATTTTACCGACAGGTGGATAGGACGTGGTGGACCAATTTCGTGGCCTACTCGATCTCCAGATCTCACACCGATGGATTTCTTTTTATGGGGATACATCAAGCAACTTGTGTATCAAACGTAACGCATTTTCCACAATAACTCCAGCTATGTTGGAAAGAGTAAGATCCTCGTTTTTGAAAACAATTGTTTGGATGTAAATGATCGCCATTTTGAACACTTAGCATAAACTACTATACTTTTTATAGAATGTCAATGTTCATTTATGTAAATGTGAGTGTTCTTATAATGTTGGTTTTCATAATTGTTAGTTTTTCAAAAATAGAAAAAGCTGGAAAATGATAAGATATACAGTTTGTGGTGACTTGAGTAATTATTTCGTAAAGACTACAAACTGCTTTTATATTTATTAGTACCTACTATAATGACATTAGCCTACTTACAGTAAACAAAAATATGTCTTCCAACATAATTCCTTCTTTCCTTCCTCTAATGGTAAGAGTAGAAGTCAAAGATATCTTAGATGCATCCAAAATTACGATTAGAATTTATGCCTTAGAAAAGTTAAAATTCACAAGATGTTGCATGTAAAAATTTAATACCATTTAATTTGTGTATGTAAAATACTTGTTTTTGACCATTATCATGAAATATCTACGATTTTCCATTAACTAATGCCCTAAGTTTACTACATCGTTTGAAAGTTTATTAATTGTACTAACAAATTGTAAAAAGACTTATAGGGTGATTCATTTAAAAATTTTGAGATATTGCTTGATTTGCGTTTTGTTTCACCCTGTATTAAAGAAGCCACCGATGAAAAAAGTAATTAATACTGAGCAAAGCCAATGATGTGTGTATGACATTTGAACACAAAGACCTGTTGATTTATTTTAATTTACTGTTCTGCAGAGTGTTAAAGAGGAGGTCTTTTTTGCTAATAATTGGCCATATCTTTGTAAAACACCCTTATAATATATTAGAGTGCTATATTTTTGTAACGCTCTCGATGAGATCTTTTCGATTCTTAAACAAAATATAGTACGTTCCATTTAAAAAAATGTAAGTTTGTGCTGCTACGTGGTTTTGGAACACCCTGTAGAATCGAAAGTATTTTCAAAATGTGCTCTCAGTAACTGTATTAGCTCACACAAAACTATAAAGTTCTATCTATCACCACAACGATATAATCCTCCGATGTCAGAAGATTGCCCCACCCTGTATCTTTATTTATAAAGAATGTAATGTTAAAGAAAATATTACAATTTTTTGTTGTCATAGACTTGAAAA
Source organism: Galerucella pusilla (assembly GCA_910591695.1). Lineage (NCBI taxonomy): Eukaryota > Metazoa > Arthropoda > Insecta > Coleoptera > Chrysomelidae > Galerucella > Galerucella pusilla. Next base: position 173,532 of record CAJUYI010000040.1, read on the forward strand.
TATTTCAATTGATTGGTTATTTGTCGAATTTTTTTGTTAGTTATTTAAACATTTTGGAAATTTTGTACATCATTCCGAAATAAAAGCGTATTATTTTGTGACTCCTCGTAAATTGTACACATTCAATTTAGTCGGTATTAAAAAAGAAAAACAACCTGTTTTTAAATTTATTCTTTTTGAGCCTAGTTAGTACTTCAAATGTTGTAGAGGTTTAAAGAAAAATACAGTTTATTCATCTATTGTTAGTGATAACAGTGACGATATTTAATGAGTGTAATATGTGTTATAAAAAGAAAAATTGATGCTGGCATTTTTGTGGTGAAAGATCGGGCGCGATACATCAACAAATAGCTCCTAGGGAGGTGGCGTGGCGAAGGCGAAAACGCGATTCAGAAAGATGGAAGGATAGCACGGCTAGCAGGACTAAGAGCATAGAACAATATATATATACACTAAGAGCGAGGACTAAAAGCGATGACTAAGGAAGGACGAGAAGGGCGACGGTGGATGGGCGGACGGGTGACGTTCGGAATAATTCGTAACGAGTGAAAAGTGATTTAGCTTCAACCAAAAAGAGAAAGAGTGAACGGGACAGGAACAGAGGGAGCAACAACGCGACGGCCTACAAGCGCAGCACGAGGGAGAATAGCGAAACGCGCGCATAACCACCTGGCGTCGTGCGTTCCCCCATTCAATCCAGTATCGACCGGCTGGTGAGTTACAATTTTCGAGAATACAAATCGAAATTCAGCCCGACTAAAAGTCGAAACTCGGTACGGCACGGGGCACGGGGTGGCCAATCGAAGATCGAAGCGAGCATGCGAATCGACTAGCTTGTTGACACCTAGTGACAATCATAATGGTGGTATACAACCACGGGGATGATTTCGTGTCATCGTCGTCGTTGCCGTTGCCGTCACATCCCCCTATGGGATTCGCGTAAATGTAAACAGAGTGACGACGGCGAGGACGACGAATCGTTTAGTGCGTCGTTCCTGTTTCCGCGGCGTCGGCGGTGCATAAGAAGAAGAGACGGTAGAATCGAGAGTGGGTATATAATATCTTATTTTTATTCTTTCGTGAAGTGTCAGTGTCAATTGTTACTTCTTCTATTTTATCTATTTACCAAGGAATTTGGATTGTTAATTGGTAAACGAAAACAACAACAACAACAACAACCGGCATGGCCGGTGATGGTGACACCTCCTCTTCGGCGGAGACGTCCTCCTTATGATGGAAAATATTGGAAAAATGATCGAACAACAAGCATTAGGTGAGCAAACGGTCGATTCTCCAGACAGTAGTGCGCATGCGGTAATTGCCGCCGCCGGTGGCATGGAGACGCAGGTCGTCCGTATGAGGCTCGTGTCACGCGCGGTTGTCGAAAGACGTCTCGTCAAACAAGAAGAGGCTGATGGCCCGCTTTCCGTTATTGTGCAACCTCAAGAAGAATCCAGGGACTCGGAATTACTTAGTCCCGGTAAACTTAGCCCTGGCTCCGTTACTGTGGCTAATATGATAGACAACAATGATTACCGCACCTTGAATCCCGAACCTACATACCAGACTTTAACATCAGTCAACGGCAGAATGTCACCTCCAGGATATAGTCCGAGTTCTTCTTACGCCACGCTGACACCTTTACAGCCCCTGCCGCCCATATCAACGATGTCCGACAAATTTGCTTACGGACATGCAAGTAACGTAACTGGTTCTTTTACTGTTATGCAAAACAACACCATCAGCGGAATCAACTTGGGCTTAGGAGTAAATGCTACCACACCATATACGATGACGAACATGGGAATGACTCCTCCGCACAATTATTCCTCACCTGGAATGGGAATGCAGCAGCAATCCAGTCCGATTAGCCCTCAAAGTACGTACAGTCAAAACGGTTTACCTTCGCCTCAAAAAAGTATGTCACCTCCTAGTTACGATTCTCCTTATGGTCATCAAAGAGACATGGTGCCGCGATTACATAGTCCACAACTAAGTCCACCTTCCGCGTCGCTGAACTCTCCGGACGGTACTCTAGTTACCAGTTTTAGTTCTACAAACTTGAACGGACTAGGTTTACAAAACCATCCTCCTACCTTAGTGCAAATAGCTTCTCAACAAAGGGACTGTTCCCCATCACCTCCAGTGGTCAGCTTGCAGTCAGCTCCAGTGGTTTCACAACAGCAACAAACAATGCAGATCACCACCAAGACCTCCAGTCCTGGATCACTCAGCGTTCCAGCGATAGCTGCAGATGTCGAGGAAATCAACACCAAAGAACTAGCTCAGAGGATTAGTGCAGAACTGAAACGATATAGCATTCCACAAGCTATTTTCGCCCAAAGAGTGTTGTGTCGGTCGCAGGGAACTCTTTCCGATCTCTTGAGAAATCCAAAACCTTGGTCAAAGTTGAAATCTGGTAGAGAAACTTTTAGGCGAATGTGGAAATGGCTGCAAGAACCTGAGTTTCAAAGGATGTCGGCTCTCAGGCTAGCAGGTTTGTTATATTTATTATTGCACTCTTTCAAAGGTAAGACAGTCTAAACGACAGGCTATTCACTTAGTACCACCACAAACTATGCAGAATTGTTGAAATATTATTTTGTGGAAGGTTTTACTCGTAATTATTTTCATCATAAATTATGGTCATTGTCCTTGTTGTATAAAGACCCCTCAAATATTTTAAAATTCGGGTAAGGGTGGCACGTGATCTAAGGTATGATAAACGCTATAACTACCTATGACTCACCTACACTAAAAAAACTTCTGATCTCTACTGACCTGGCAGTTTGTTCAAATCATAATTGCATGTTTAGATATAATTGAACATACAGGGTGTCCTAAGACTAGTTAAAACTATCTGTATATGGCAAAATACCTACGTAGTTAAATCATGAAAATTTCTACGTTTGGGTTTTGGGATACGATCTTTATTTTCAAAGATGACAACTGGCAACTGCAACTTTGTTATTTTGAATAGAACACCCCGTATATTTTTTATAGTGCTGTCGAATTTTTTATAATGGGGAAAAAATAGATTAATTCTTGAAGTCGACAGATGGAATTTTAAAAATATTCAATTGACGTTAGATACCAACCAATAAGAAAAACGTATACAAGATATTGAATTACCTTTCTACCGGGCCTTCTACTGATAAACAGCCATTATAAAAATTTAAAAAATCGCGCTGTCATCAAATTTTTATCATAAATAGGTACTAAACAAAAGGTAGATGATATTGAGGCATTTTTAATGTCGGCAATATTTTTTCTTATCTTAAAATTGTTAATTATAGTCTTCATTTAAATTTGATATGGTAACTCACCAGTCATGGGTAGATTTCGAGATACAGCACCTCAAAGTTCCACTTTACCTTTTTTGAAAGTTAAAAAATAAAATAAAACCGTACCATTCAAAAAATTAATAATTACTAATAATTCTGGAATCCTTAATATTGACCGAGTTTTCTTCAAAATATGAGTGGTTCTCAACACGAAGAACAAAAGCTCCATAGCCACAAGGTCCGATCATTGGTAGCATTCGAGATACAGCACCTCAAAGTTGTACTTTATCTTCCAAATTTTTATGAATTTACGAACATTCAATTTGGAGTGCTGTATTTTGAAAACTACCTGTGATTGTACCTCGGGGCTATGGACACTTTGGTGTTGATAACTATCACATCAAATTAATCGATTTTCATAAGAATTTTGCGGGTTGGTTTAAATAATAATCCTCTAATGTCCTCTGACTTCCTAGTAGTTGTTATTTTGTATACCTACTTTCACTAATCCCAAGGATTACTTTCATTTAACAAATTTGTTATCGAAATTATTATACGACCCTTGTATAAAAATAGAATTTCAATTTGTTTATGGAAACAATAAAAAAAATAGTGGACGCTTGTAGTTTGTAACATTTTTGCGTCCATAAAAATAAATTACCTGTTTTTTATCAAATTACACCGTTCTTCGAGTTTCATTAATCAATAAATGGGTCGTTTTGTTCAAAAAAACCACCACAAACATTTGTCAGTACGGATATTGTAACTCTAATTATCGTTGTAACAAGGAAACCTTAAAATTTTCGAGGGTGAATTTCTTTCCACTGCCCAAAGATGATATTTTACAAATTTTAGAATTGACAAAACTTGCCATACTTATTCGTAATTTTGATATTTTATGTTTATTATATTCCTTGGAAGACATTTCTTCCCCTCTCTTTGCCAGTTCATCTTTTTTAGTTCAAATAAAGTCTGTGTTCACTTACCATAAGGGTATATAATATATAATGTAGCTAGACACCCCTTGTGGGGTTGCGCCGCATAGATGCTTTCTAGATCCGATTTCTGGGGTGGATCAATCCCCTTCATTTAATTATTTTCTCGCTTATTTTTTTCCATAGTCTCCTATCCCTCGTTTTTTCTTTCCATCTGACGATTCCTATCCTTCTCAAATCCTCCTCCACCTCCTTCAGCCACTTAGATCTGGGTCTTCCTTGCCTTCTCCTACCACCTGGTTCCCACTGTAGCATTGAGCAAGCGACTGCTCGCTCACCATCTCTCCATACATGTCCGAGCCATTTTATTCTTTGTCTCTTTATTCTGTTTACTATATCTTCCCCGTTCATTTGTTGATTCATACGTTGCCTGTATTCATTGTCGTCGGTTTTTATTGGCCCTGGAATTGTTCTCATTATTTTTCGTTCTAATATCCTCAATTCCTCTTCATCTCTTTTTGTCATTGTTATCGTTTCGGCTCCATACATTATCACAGGTCTTATTATTGTGTTGTAAATGTTAAAGTTGTCAATAGTTTCTTATTGGCATAGTATACCATGTATATCAGTTCAAATTTTTTTTTTATTTCATTTGCAACTTAAATGCACAGTAAAAGAAAAAAATTCATAAGTTCGGGCCTGTAGATCTATTCCTTATATACTTTTAGCGTATTTGAAAAGAAAATATATTATTTATAATGAATTTGAAAAGTGTACAGTACAATTTTTTGTACGGTTGAATAAATTCAGTGAATTACTTGAAATATATACGTTGGAAGTAACCCGGAAATAAAACGGCTCTATGAGGGTTTCGAATACTATACATTTAATCCTACCCTCTTCGGTAATATGATACAACTTTTTTCGTATCGTCAACATCGGTTGATTGTTCTATTACGATCCTTGGTAGAATATTGTTTTTCGCTTTTTTTTAAGGTCCTTGAATGGAATTTGATTGATTATTATAGTCAGAAATTGATTGTTTACAAACAATCCCGTTGTGAACGTTTAAATAAACCAAATACGTTTTAAACAACAATTTAAGGTCAATTTGTCTCCAAACCTCCAAAGAAAGCTGTATAACTTCTTGGGAGTATCTGTCAGGGTGGTCCATGGGAATTCAATGCTTATTGTAGCTTGTCCCAAGCATGCTCGGTGGGATACCATCGTCGAAAACCTCAGCCAAACCCGGTCTTCGCAGTACCATAGTAAGTGTGCTGAGGATTCCTCATCTTCATGGCAAAACCTGCATATGGTTATGTCTGCCAATCCAATGTCATTTATCTGTTTGTTAAGTCTACCATGCTCTATCAGGAACCCTCTATCAGGATTAAGTGGGGAACGGGAAACAATACCAGCGTGGATCAAACAGAACTGGCTGGTATCTCAATTGCCGCAAAAGAACTAACCACAAATTAAATTAAATATACTCATTAACCACCAGAATAATAGGGCCACTAAATCTTAAATTTTGATTTTTAAATAACGCGTATTTTTTGGATTGACAAGGTTAAAACAGTAAAAAGAGAAGCAGCTGCAGGATACCTTTATTAAAAAATTTCATAAATGTCATTAAATACTGAGTTTGGAGTTTGGTTTATGTGTTAAATTTAATCTATTGTCTTTCAAATCTTTCAATATACATTTGAGAGTAAAATATATACGGACTCGGGTGTAGAGACTTGCATAATATTTGAAAGGAAATTGATTACATGGATGATGAAAAGAAAATTTAGTAAATTCGTTCAAAAGGAACTGACCAATTCCCCTTTGGTTGTACGGGGGGTTGGATTTTTGGCATTACCACAGCAACTTCGTATTTGGCCAAAAAAGTTTTCGAGGCAATCCTGATTGAGGTTTCGTGTAAGTAAAAATTTATATCCTCGCCATTTTAGAGTTTCCCATAATGACAGAATCGAAAGGTTGAGTATAAAATATCTTCCCACTACCTCGCTCCAAACGTTGGCCAGTAACGTAATTTCAGTACACATCAGCTAAGATTTATTTTAAGAATTTAGGAATTTTGACGATGGTTCTTTGATGAACTCTTTGTTCCATTCTTTTGGTAATCTCTTTTGCGGCGATGTAGATAGCAGTGAGCTCTGTTTGAGCAACGCTGACATTACAGCCCATCGCCCATTTGATGTTTAGATTCAGAGATCTGGAGTAAATTCCACATCCTGAGCCCATATTGGTTTTAGAGCCATCCGTGAAGATGCGGAGTGCGCCTTCTTCTGATGTGTCTTGTTTGTTGTATACATACGGATACAGATACGTTTGGGTTGTGCTCAACAGCCCAGGCACTTGAACTGAGTCTTCGTACCATTACCCATGTGAATAGAGACGATATCAAATATAATATAAGTGATAAATCCTGATCATAAGTCGTGGACGACCCTGTGCACCAGTCAAAATCGATACATCGATTTTGACGAACTCGGTGTTTAACACATCATGAATATTCAATTTAAACGCTATTCTGTATTGTTTTATCTAGTGATATTATAGTGATTGAAATACTTGATGTGACATGTTTTGAATTGAAGGGATTACAACACAATGGAGTTAATTAAATTTGTGAGTTTTAATTATATAAATATTTTGTAAGCAAATATTTCTCTGTGCTACTTTTTGACTTAGATCTGGGCGAAAAAAAAAACATTCAGAATTATCAATTTTCTACCCTATATTGACAAATACGGCCACAGACCAAAATTGTACAAAAAGTTTTTGCTCAACAAGGGCCAATAACCCTAAACCAGTTAGTCCCTGTACAGTGGGGCCTTTTGACTGACATTTTGCTTGATTGTCATTCAAATTAGTTCCCAGATATTTGGTCTTTCTAAGCTATACGCAGGTATAGCCTGGTATTGGATGAAAATATTTTCTAATTGAAATATAAAAGAAACAATGAACCAGGAGAGTTCGGGAAAAACTTTTATCAATCAAATTTTAATTCACTTTGGTAAAAGATAACAACGAACAAAAATTGTTTAAATATATTTCAATACTTAAATAGGTATATAAAACAAAGTTACTTTTTTGGTGTCCGTCAATAAATATACAGAGTGGTACGGTTTCAGTTTCAACGTTATTTATATCAACTCAAAATTTGAATAAAATTGGTACAGTACGTACCAAAACATTTTTAAATTTATTATAGATTGCGCTGTAACATGTGAAGACGTTAAAAGGTCTGCCAAATGAAAACCAGTCTCTTTGTTAAAAGCTATTTAAATAAAAGACCTTCAGGTACTTAGGGTCTTGAAGAACAGTTATGATATTGGTTCAAGATTCACGGGAATTGTGTACAGGGTGGTAAAAATTATTTTAACGGTAAATTCTTCAAATAATATAAATACGTGGAAATATAACATTATATTGAGACAATAGGAGTAGATAAAGTATCCAAACTTCAACATATATTGAAGATCATCATTTACATTGTTGTCAAAGTTATCATATGAAATTTCTTACAATTATTAAAAATTAAAATATATTACTTATACAAAATATTCAAAGCCATTTTCTGTCTTACATATAAAAATATTCGTTAAATTTGACTAAAATCATTTGCAGGAGCTAAACCACGTGTTCGTATTCTATGTCGACTTTTACCAGTAATTATAGTCTGTACAGAAAGTACGAGGAGTAATAAATCATTCA
>CAJUYI010000040.1:181876-192274 GCA_910591695.1 Galerucella pusilla
TTAATTAGGGTTTATTACTCCTCGTACTTTCTGTACAGACTATAGGCATGTGGCGGTGTTGGAAATCAATTTTAAGAAAATATTATGCTCCGGGGGTAAAAAGGGGGATATGAGTATTTTGTTAACAGGATTTAAATCTACCAAAATTAATTAAAATGTATCAAAATTATTATATGAGCATAATTATTACGAGTTTTCAGATTTCCTACGTACATTTGATAATTCGAAAAGTTCAACCCATATGTTAGTTGTGGAGGTGAATCATCATTTATCGATTTTCGCCACTTTTAACTCCGGAGGGGTTGAAAGAGAGACAACGCTGTGCGCATGACAGTTCACCCTTGTACATACAATTCCGGTGGAGTTGCCAAACTGGTCGGAAAACTTCCGACTTTAATATTATCAAATACCGGGAAATGTACCGAGAAATTTCTTTTGAATGGAAAACTAATAAGTATCCAGATCTACAGTTTCTTTTTAAAATAAGAAAACCACTTGCAAAATAATTTTCAGGGTTTTTCATTAGTTAAGGGGAGGCAGGAGTCTTGGAGTTACAATATTTAAAAAGCACATGAATAGTGGATTTGACAATAATAAAAATTCACGTACTAATATATATTTTTTAATATTCTGTAAATGCTTTTAGGTTTTATTTGCTATAGCGGAAATTTCCGAGCGGCAACGTTGCGTTTTATACTTTCTATTACCACTTCTAACAACTAAGTCTCACGAGGACAAAGGATTCTTTTTGAATTGTTTGTCATATTCTTCGAAATATATGCAGGGGGCTATTCCCGTTAATTTAAAACTAAGGCTCTTTCGCATCTGTTTTAAGAAATTTGGCAACTAACTTCGTATAAATCAGATTTACTTTTTCTATAAGAATTTGCAGGACTATACTAGAATTACAAAGGATTATCGAATATAAGTGGAATTTAGGTGTGCAATAGTCAAAATCTGTATTAATTATGCCTAAGCTTCGACTACAACAACACATGACTCGACAGTTATAGTCTATTTGAAAATGACAAATGACAAGATAAATTTTAGAAAGAAAAAAATAGTTATTGATTACAAAATTTATAGTGAGATATTTAGAATACAAACCCCTGGAAAACACTAGACTCAACCAAAATACATTAACATAAAATGGGAACTGGGGTACCTAAAACTTGGGAGATGATAGAGAGAATAAAATTATTTATAGTACTTCATACAGTGTGGAAACCATTTATGGAATAAACTCCTTTATGTCATTATTTTAGAAAATTATAAAAAATGCCGAGACACGTCAACTTTTGAATTGAGTTGTGCGTTATGTAAACATAAATTTAAATGTACAGGGTGATTCACGCAAGTATGCCATAGTCGGTGTTGTTTTTTTTTTAATGAAACACCCCGTATATTTGCATATTTTTGAAATCCTCTTAATGAACCGATTCCAACAAACTAAATAATGTATGGTCAATTACGAATTATACAGGGTGAAATTTTTATTTTTACAGTTATTAAACACATACATAAAATACCTAATCACAGGTATCCCGAATTGCCTAATATTTCACAAAGTACTGTGTCTAAAATTCATGCACAATTCAGAGAACTTGGACATGTCAAACCATTGAGACGAAAACCACACTTCGTTGAAGATGATGTGAAAGTGGATATTTTGTCAAGTGTCGAAGAGAATCCAACTCCAAGTACACGTCAAATTGCCCGTGAAAATATTGTTAGTCATACAATTGTTCTAAGATGTCTTCATAAAGAAAAATTTCATCCCTACAAATTAACTTTTGTGCAGGAGTAGTAGACGATCCAGATCGTAGAATGGATTTCTGCGAAAGATTGATGAATAAGCTGAACAGAAATGAGATACCTCTTGGTACCATTCTTTTTTCTGACGAATCAACATTCACATTGAATGGAGAGGTAAACCGACAGAACTGTAGATATTGGTCAGCAGAGAATCCTAATTGGATGCGTGAGACACATACTCAGTACCCTCAAAAGGTGAACGTTTGGGCCGGTATCATAGGCGACCATATTATTGGTCCTATATTTATAGATGGAAATTTGACAGCTGATAAATATTTAAATATGCTTAGAAATGAAGTTATTCCTGCGTTGGCAAACTTATATCCCAACGCAATAGATCCTAGCTTACCGAATGAAAATGTTTGGTTCCAGAAAGACGGGGCAACACCTCATTATGATTTAATGGTAAGAACTTATTTAGATGAAATCTTCCCCAGTTAATGGATTGGACGTAGAGGTACTATTGAGTGGCCAGCTAGATCGCCAGACCTTACGCCGTTAGATTTTTTTCTGTGGGGTTATCTCAAGAACAAAGTATATGCAACACAACCAACTAGCATTGTAGACCTCAAAGACAGGATAACTACAGAAATACGGAATATTTCACCTCAAACTTTACACAAAGTTAAGGAGGAATTCTATAGGAGACTGTGCTATTGCCAACAACTAGATGGAGAACATTTTGAGCATTTATTTTAATGTATTAAAATCACATGCATTAGGTATTTTATGTATGTGTTTAATAACTGTAAAAATAAAAATTTCACCCTGTATAATTCATAATTAACCATACATTATTTAGTATGTTGAAATCGGTTCATTAAGGGGATTTCAAAAATATGCAAATATACAGGGTGTTTCATTAAAAAACAACACCGACTATGGCATACTTGCGTGAATCATCCTGTACATTTAAATTCATGTTTACATAACGCACAACTCAATTTAAAAGTTGACGTGTCTCGGCATTTTTTGTAATTTTCTTAAAAAATGTTATTCCATAAGTGGTTTCCACACTGTATAAAATGTTTTCCTCAGGCTCTTCGTTACCGAACTATAGTACTCTAAAGTTGAGAATTAAAAATGGTTTTTTATTTTAAATTTTTAATCACTTAGTCCGCACCTGTGTCAATAGTTCGTTAACACAGGGCGTGAGAAAAAAATTGTATATGAGTTACTATAATTATTTTTAGTTTCTCTATCATTTTTTTGGTGTTTAAAAAAATATATCTTGTGGTGTATTACGAGACATTTTTCAAAATGTGTAATGAAAAATGCTATTTTATTATTACTGACGTTGTTGACTTCTCTCTTGTTTCATTGCAGACTGCCAGACGCGCAATGTAAACGTGAGGGCAGTCAACGCCAAACGAAGAAAATCCTCTTCATCTTCGTGCTTGTGAGTTTTAACTGTCTGTCTGTTTCGATGTTTCGCGATCATATTGCATGAAATATGGGTCACTTTACGAAAAATTACTATTAGTTTAATCAATGTTTGTTATTTAAGCAAAATAATGCTTAAAATTATATCTACAAACACCCCCAAAATAACACTGAACACTACCACTACAGATAGTGTAAACAGTGTTCAGAGTATCTCCAACGGTTCCAGGCTTCCCAGCTTACCCCCAATGGTGTCCAATCGGTCTTAGAAACCTATTTATCAGTAACAATCGATCTAATTTCTTTCTGGCCACTCTGTATATCTCAATGGACGCTTTTCTATATCATTGAAGCAAATAGCGGTAATTTTCGTACAACGACCCATAAATTTCGAACTAATCCAAATCGTTGTTGCATGTCAAAATTTGGAGATTCTCATATGCCATAAAAAAATTTTGTCTGGCAATTCTAGATTATTTTCCAAAAAAATATATAGGCGTTGCAAAATAATAATAGTACTTGTTTATGGAGCAATTTTATTAGATAAAATTTGGGGGTGAATACAATACCGTCTTCACCATAAGGGCACACGGGTTCCGTGCCCAGGGCCCCAAAGGACCGATATCCCGAAAGAAACCTTATATCATTTGACATAATATATCATACTGTATTTGATTACCTATGATAAATGGTCATACTTAGAAAAAAGTGTTATTATAATCCGTTTTTTTTACTTTCCAAAATGGCCCCAAATTCTTGTGTGCCCGAGGGCCCCAGACTAATTTAAGACGGCCTGGGGTGAATATTTTTTGACCCAATACTGGAGTCCCAATGAATTTAATCCAGTTTTTCATATTTTTTTAGGGTTATAGTCCATTTGAAAATTATTGACAGCGTTTATTTCTACAGTTTGTCTCAAAGTAGAAGACTACAATTATTTTATGTTCTTATTTCTCAGATTACAAAAAATATAGTGGCACTTTCACCCCAAACAATATTAGACCCAACCAAAATACAATGATATTATTTAGTCCTATATTTTAGAATATATTCTTTAACATGGCATCTTGATAAAAAATGATGTATGTTTAGCATTTTGAGGCGCATGCTACATATTTTTTTATTAAAAAAATGAGTACCTGGCTATGGTTTTCAAATTTTGGCAGCAAAAAATTATATGGGCGGAATATTTAAAAAAATATATAGAAATTTGACTGTTTTTTGTTAACAATTGATTTTTATTTTTACAGCTGCACAGATACCTCAGCGAGGGAGTGAGTATATTTTTAATTATTTTACAATTTCAAACCTACACTCAGAAAAAGAACCACTTTGAAAATAAAATATATTTACAAGGTGGTACTATTGTAATTCCATCTAAATAGTTGATAAAAAAAGATTCAGATGGAATTCCAACTGAAGGTTAATAAAAAAAAATTTTCTCGATATCTTTGAAAGCATTCTACAACAAAAAAATAGCGATCTGCTTTTCAGGTTGCAAACGGAAAGAGGACCCAGCCAGCAATTTGGAACAACTACCTACACCGAAAAAGCCGAGGCTAGTTTTTACAGACCTTCAACGCCGTACCCTACAAGCTATTTTTAAGGTAAGAAAAAATCAAATTTTTAATGTGGTCTCTCTTCAATGGGCATTTTCAGTAGATGCTTAAATCTCAAAACAAATATTTTATATGAAAGCCTACTGATAATTTTTCACTTTGTTGCAGTTTGTATAAATGTCACAAAGCTGAATAAAAAGTTAAACAAATATTAGGGTAATTTTTTTAGGATCGAAATCAAGCTCCAAAAAAAAATTAAAAATAAGAGGACACTTTTTCATAAAATACTTTAATTTAAACCATTAAAAAAAATTGCTGAAAAGGCCCATTTCTTTTCAAAAAAAACAGAGAATGAGAAATAGGGCGACCTATTCGATGAAAACACCTTTATATTTAACTTTTTGATAAATTTTAATTTTTTTGGACAACAATTTGAGACAGATTTTCACAGGGTAAAACTTCAACTATTATTACAATTTATTTGCGTGTAATTTACCACCTCGCGTGTCGCCATTAACCCACTTTCACCCCCCGTTAAAAAACATATACTTATCAAGCATTTGTTTCAGATTTTTTAAACATTTTCAGTAAGTTCAAGGCTGTTTACCATCTAGAAACTAGACCATTGCTTGTAAAATGTTATAAATTATGTTCATTCTCACTCTCTTGTTAAATTATTACTGAAAATTTGGCCTTCTTCTGTACCCACGCTTGTTTCAGACTTTCTTTCGTCAGATAAAGCTATTCCTGGTCTTACAAGATAATTTTTCTGACCAACTTTTTAGTAGAAACTATGCCTAAATATTCCCCTGCCTAAAGCGTCTAAGTGGACCTTCTCCCTTTTAAAATTGGTTCCAAGTCAAAACTACTGGTTCAATTTCTGTGAGGCAGTTAGTTAGTCTGAAGGCGGTTGTTATGTTTTGATCTATTTTATCTTAATGTTGAATTCTCAATGAAAATCGATGTTTTAGGAGACGAAAAGGCCATCGAAGGAGATGCAGGTAACGATAGCAAGGCAGCTCGGTTTGGAGCCGACGACAGTGGGAAACTTCTTCATGAACGCGCGAAGGAGATCCATGGATAAATGGAAAGACGAAGACCCAAAAGCAGCCTCATCGATGCTACACCAACAAATGTCACCTGGGATGGATCAAGATGACTTAGATCAAGACGGCGATATGGACAATGATATGGATGATCAGGATGACGTCTTGTGACATGCGTTCCGCGATCGTCACTTGTTATTGCTGTGACACTTTGTTTAAGTGTAGCGTTTTTTAGAACAATTAGCCTAGTGTAGATTCACCAAATTGTGTATTTGACCTACCGTTTGTTTTTTTTGCGAAAATTTGAAAAAAAAAGACAATCCCTTGATACTGAACGAGAAAAAAAAATTAATTCCATTGTGTGAAATTCCCAAAGATAAATTCCAGATTCGAAACAATATTATATACAGTGTGATCAATTTTGTTTGGAACCACCCCTGTAAAATCCGCATTTCTTAACCGATTTTGATTTAATTTGTTTTGTTAGGTTGAAAATTGGTTGAAAAATGCGGATTTTACAGGGGTGCTTCCAAACAAAATGGGTCACACTGTATATATATATAGTTCATCAAAAATTTAACCATAATAATAATTTAAGTTGATATAGAAATAATTTATTTTTTATCAAATTATTATTGTCTATATATTTGTCAATCTTATTTGGGATTTTTTATTTTGGAAAATTTGGTAAAACTGAATACATAAAGTCTATGATTCAAGCTAATTATATCCTCCAAATAAAACTTAATATAAAAATACACTAGCCCTACCTTGGGTTACATGTAGATTTCTGTAGACGAAACAAATATTATTCAATATAGATTCTAGATTCTTTAATTTTCTGCTTTTTCTTAAAATGTTGATAAAATAAATTTGGAATTATTAATTTGAATTATAGACGTAAGAAAAGTCAAATTTGTATTTTATGTATTATCAAGTACAAAAAAATGTATTCAATTGTTTTCTGAGTGTATATTCGAAGTTCCTGATCATATTTGCTACTTTTCCTTCAGTAGAATTATAATAAATCTAACAATACCTCGATATGATTGTTTTCTGAGTGTAACTTCGAAATGCAAGGTCCACATTGACATTGTGAACCTCCTTTTAGTAAACCATACATATCACAATCCACTTGCTACCGTGGTGGTTTTTAAAAATATAAACCCGCATAAACCTGTTTAAAATTTGACTTTTCTTACAATAATACGTTTGTTCATAGAGCTAACACAAACGGTTGGACTCTGGACGACTCATACGCAGAGCCTCTTTGTGAACGTTTTATTCACTGCGCGTAAGTCTTCCAGTTAAAACCGTTTGTGATGCTCTAAGAACTTTTAATTTAGTAAACAAAACATTCCTTTTAATTTTTCAAGTATTATAATTGTTTGTTTCTTCACTCACCAGTAGTACAAAATTTAATTTTAAATTGCGCTTCCGATTTCGTGCAGTTAGGTATTATTATTTTTAATACAGGGTTTAAGTAAATACAGATTTTTAATAAACAAAAGTTTCTACAAAATTGTATCGTGCCAAACATGGAGAAGAAAACATTTTTTATTGAACGCGTTTTTTTGGACCAACGATTGGAAAAAAAAAATAAAAAATTTCATGTTAGCGAAACTTATGTTATTAGAAAAATATTCTGTGTCCATATCTCTTTACATTCCAAAATTCGCTATTACTCTAGTCAACAAGTGCCTTTTTGGCCAACTTTTTTCAGCAGTCTCCGAAAATTATGATCGAGGTGTCATTCGATTCGGGATGGCATCTAGATGATTTTGAAAAAAATGAAGTTCCGCAAAAGTTATTAACAATTAACTAAAAAAAGGGGGTTTAGTTTTTTGCAAATATCTCAAAAACTAATAAGGATTTTTCAAATTAAAAAAAGATTTGAAAAGAGGAGGAAATTTCCTTGAAAAAAACCCGACTCCCGGAACTGTAGGACCAATATTTATAATTTTCTCAGAGGGATGAAAATACGGCCGAAAACGGGTGTTCTGGCTTCCGTAAGCCACGGCTACTTTGGACACTTTATTAATAAAAATTATTTTAAGATATTAAATATGAAATTTAAGAAATGAAAAAATTCAGGGGCTTACTGGATAGATAAATGAAGAATAATCCGCCTGAAAAAAATTTTTATCACAATTTTTCAATTAGTTATTCAATTGTTAACTAATAATTTTTTCTGCTTGAACATGAACATTGCAAGTGTGATAATTGTTAAACTATAAATTTGAGATCTTTATCCTCTCTTGGAGCAATTCTTGAAAGGTTTCACAATAGATCCCCGTTGGAAAAATTAAAAAATGTTCATTTTTCAGTTTTTTATTAATAATTATCGTTGTTGCAAAATTAAAAACTTAAATTAATCATTGAAAAAAATTTGTTTCCTCAAATATTAATGATCCGTTTTCATGTTGTTTTTTTGACAGTTAGTAGAATAGGAAAAAAAATATAAGGTAAAAATTTATTTGTTTATAACAAATTGTTTATTACATAAACAATAAAAAAATAAATAAAACGAATTTTTTTTATATCGAAAAGAAAAATAAATAATGATTTAAAAAAAAAATTGTTCCTTAATATTAATTAGAAGTGGGAGAAAATAATTGTTAATTAACAAATGCGTTTTTAAGCAATAAAAATTTTTTTTAAGGAACAATTTTTTTTAAAAAATCATTATTTGTATCAAAGATTGAAATTCCATAAAAAAAATTTCAATTATCTAATAAACAACGCATTTGTTTATAACAGTTTTTTAAACAATAACAGATAAAAATTTAAAAAAAATATTTGTATGCAGCTTCTAAACGGATCATTAATAATATTTGAAAAAAAAAATTTTTACAATGATTAATTTAAGTTTTTAATTTTGCAACAATGTTAATTATTAATAAAAACCTGAAAAATAAACATTTTTTAATTTTTCAAACGGGGATCTATTGTGAAGCTTTTCAAGAATTGCTCAAAGAGAGGAAAAATATCTCAAATTTATAGTTTAACAATTATCACACTTGCAATGTTCATGTTCAAGCAGAAAAAAATTATTAGTTACCAATTGAATAACTAATTGAAAAATTGTGATAAAAATTTTTTTCAGGCGGATTATTGTTCATTTGTCTATCCAGTAAGCCCCTGAATTTTTTCATTCCTTAAATTTCATATTTAATATCTTAAAATAATTTTTATTTACGCCCGTTTTCGGCCGTATTTTCATCCCTCTGGGAAAATTATAAATATTGATCCTACAGTTCCGGGAGTCGTGGTTTATTTAAGGAAATTTCCTCCTCTTTTCGAATCTTTTTTTTAATTTGAAAAATCCTTATTAGTTTTTGAGATATTTGCAAAAAACTAAACCCCCTTTTTTTTAGTTAATTGTTAATAACTTTTGCGGAACTTCATTTTTTTCAAAATCATCTAGATGCCATCCCGAATCGAATGACACCTCGATCATAATTTTCGGAGACTGCTGAAAAAAGTTGGCCAAAAAGGCACTTGTTGACTAGACTATATGGTTAGCTAGCGTTTCAAAAAACTTTTCGTATTTAAGTTGGAGTGTTGGGTGTTTGATTAAGAGTGGTAACTCGCTGTATCTCAGAAACTATTTACTTAGAGAAAAAAATCTGTATTACATACTCGTATACAACAAACTGCTTGAAATTATATTCAAATTCAAAAATAATAAAACAAAATCATCATTTATTATAAAAAAATGATGTTTTTGTGATATTATTGTGAGCTACGCACTCTAGCGGTGAAGTAGGAAACTTGAAAACAACTTCCAGTAGTTTTCGTATGCGGAGTTTGTGATACAAATTTTTTTTTACTGTACGATAAATATTTTCAAGTTAAATCTCTTAATGAGACACTTAATGTTAATATAAAAATAATTTACATGTCCATAGAGATAAAATAATGAATTGGAATATAGTTTATAATTGGGAACATCTAGCTGACTGGTGTATTGTAAAATTACCTGAAAAGTCTTGAAAAATACTCTTTTTGACGATAATTAAAATAAATATTTGACAATAGAAAAAAATCAATAGAAGATAGGAAATATTGGGTACCTTTACAATAACGAACTGATTTATTAAGTTATTGGCAAAAATTATAATTGTTTATTTTCAAAAATCCTTTATCTTAAATTAGATTTTTTTCCTCACTTAAAAACACATTGTTAATCAATTTATTCAACAAATAAATTAAATTAGAAAAATAAAACATCAAAATAGTTCAAAAAATGCTAGTTTTTCAAAAATTTTAATAAAAGTGAATGAAAAATTACTAAAAAGTAGATTTCTAAATTTCGGTCTGCATAAAATTTTTTCTGTTTTTCACAAATTTATACCAATTATTTTGTATTCTACCGAAGACTTTTCTCAGTAGATTTGTTTAACAAATATAATGGTATCCTACGTAAACATATTACACCAAGTTTTTTCAAGCAAAAAGAAACAAGGAAAACTGAAAAGTCAAACTTTTAATTATTAAAATTCACGACAATTTCATATTTTTCAATTTTTGATCCAGTGGTGTACATTTGGAAGAATATGTTACCTTTCCCCTCCCATTTTTTACGCCACTGA
>CAJUYI010000040.1:206140-237970 GCA_910591695.1 Galerucella pusilla
CAGAGAAGCTATATCCATTTACCTCCTCATTTTTATCAATTGCCTTGTGATCAGAGTTCCTGGGATGATTCTAGGGTACTCTAGTCTAACTCAAGAACATTTCTAGTCTAGCTGCTATATAGCAGTCAGTAGAAATGTGAAGGAGCAAGTTTTAAGCAATGGGAATAAGAAGCATAGAAGTTGACGTGTCTCTGCATTCTTCATCATTTTCTAAAATAATGACTGTATAAGGACGGCTCCAAGGCAGAAGCCATCTTCACAGACTTCCATAGAAGACTCTAATCTAATATGGGATTGCATAGGAGACTATTGCATGGTCATAATTTCCTGGGTACTAGTGCTTGAGGGTTATAAGAGCAACGAATTAATCTAATCTGTTTACCAATGACATATTTTTAAACTTTTTAGAACATGTACTGATATAGATGAATGTGAGAGGTTCAAAGACAAAAGGCTCTGCATAGGTACCTGTCAAAATGTTCCAGGAAGTTACAAATGCGTATGTCCCCCAGGTTATAAACTAGGGAATGATGGAAGAATTTGTATAGGTAAGACACTCGCTATTATTTTAACTCGGTTGATTGACGTTTTTTTTTTCATGAAAAAACAGATATTGATGAATGCCAGCAAAACGTTTGTCTATCGGATGAAGTCTGTTTAAACACCAGAGGGGGATACAAATGTTACAGGATTAATTGTCCTCCCAATTACATCAAGGATCCCAAGCACAAATCGTGAGTAAAATAAAACTGTATATCTATGAATACTTCTATAAAAAAAATGTTTTCTATATTTCAAGTCGCTGTAAACGTCTTCAATCTTTCTGCGATCCAAGAGATTACCAGTGCCTCCTTTTGCCCGACCAATACACTTACCAGTACATAACCTTCGTATCAAACCTGCCTTTAACTCACGGTCAAATCAACCTCTTCAGGATAAACGGTCCAGAATCGCATTTTTCCAGGGCTGAATTTACTCTTAAACTTCTCGACGTTATCTGTCCAGATGGAACTGAAAAAGTCGATGAAAACTACTTCCGGAAGACAAGCAATCAATTCAACAGCATGGCTTTAGATTTGGTTAGACCTATTCAAGGTCCCCAGGAAATAAAGCTTCAAATCGAGATGCACATGTACCAATACAACAGTATCATAGGAAATTCTGTCGTTTATATTATTATTGTTGTTTCAGAGTTTCCTTTTTAAAATTTATAATTCTGAGCAAAGGTTTGCTTTAAAATAAAATAGGTGCTTTTTATCAACTTATTCATGTCCAACATAAAGACTGTTTGACATGGATACGGTGGAATTTAATTAGATTTCAATCAAATGTTTGTTTATCCAGCCAAATTATGGTCCAACGCCTCTTTGGTCTTGATAAATAATTTGCAATATATTGACCGACCAAGAGCTTGTCCCAATTGTATTCCTCCATTTCAAGCGGCCTTAAGAAAAAGCATCCATTTGGGTTAATACCTTGTAACACAGTTTCTTTAATTAACTTAATATCTACTTAAATATTAGGGATTGGTAGAATTTTATTTTTAAGTTATCTGTAAGTAATGTAAGACCTTGATTTTTTTTAATGTAGATATAATAAATAAGTTTTTTTTTAAATTCCACTAATAATAAAACAATCTTAAATAATTGACTTATGTTTTATTTGGCAAATTTACAATGTAAAAAATTATTAGGTACAAATAATTCCAACAATACACATATTCTCTGATAACAAAAGTATGTATCGGTAACTGAAATCAGTACATGCTAGGTGCACTTAAAAATATGGACCCATAAAATATTTTAAACTTTGATTTTATTATTACCAAAGGAAAACGCAAAACCAGTTATACAGCTTGTCCACGGATGGAGTATCCTATAGGTGAAAAATGTTTAAATATCAATTTAGTAAAATATGTTATTCTTGATGGAAAGTTTTGCTTGTTCTGAAAACCCATAAAATGAAATAAAATTCAAGTTTGTCAAAACCCGTCTCACTTTATGCCCAGTTTTATGAAAACCTGGAGTCTGACTTTTTGACATTTCTTCACATATTGGCTAATATCTCGGGAACCTTAAGCTTTGCAAGGTTCTAGTCGACGCCATTCGATTCAGAATTGAATTTTCTATAAAAAGAGGAATTTTCCACATCGAAAAACCTTATATATGGATTTACAATTTTCAAGTTTTGAAATTTTTTTCAAGTCCACACCGAAACTACTAATTCGTGAAGACTCATAATTTTCAAAATTCCTTTATTTACAGAAAATTCAATTCTGAATCGAATGGCGTAGACTAGAACCTTGCAAACCTCAAGGTTCCCGAGATATTAGCCAAAATGTGAAGAAATGTCAAAAAGTCAGACTCTAGGTTTTTTCACCTATAGGATACTCCGTCCGTGGACATAACCTACAAATCTAAAAAATTTTCAATTTACCAAAAATGTTACTCCTTTTATATTATGTGAATTCTGTATTTGCACCACCCCTTGTTAAGTAAGAAGCATTGCAGTTCGACGTTTGACTTAATACTACAATGGAAGAATATATTTATAAACTTCGTAATTTTTGAAATTTTTTTTGGCAATGAACTAATTTTTTGTATGCGTGTATCTATGTCTAATTTTGATTGCACTTTTTAAATACTTCCTTTGTACATTTTATTTAATTTTTTTAAAGCAGGAGATTAAAAAAAGATTTAAACTGGATTATTCTATTATGAAAATAAGAATTACTTTAACAGGTAATTTCCTAGAGATTTTAACAATTTTTCCATAAATTATGAGATTATTGCTACTGTTTGCTAAGGTTTCTCTTCTCTTCTATGTTCCAGCCAATATCTTAGAGGTACTCGAACACCTTCATAATTTTGTACCACAAAAATTCAAACTTCACAAACATCACACACATAAAAATATTATTTTGAACCTTCTCAACTTGCATGAATTTTTTTTTAGTCACATACATCAATAAAAAAAACCTGACTGAGGCTGAGATTCATTAGCCACACATTCACAGTTATCGACCAATATGTATAAATCAATCTATTTAAAAAAACAAATAAAAATATTCGATAAAACACAAACCTTAGTATTTCCGCCACCCCAATTCATACATAACAGATATTTTTTATAGTCATCTGATTACCTGAAAGTATTTTTATGGCCCTGTATACTGAAATACTGAACAAAAAGTGCCACATGCTTTTTAAGAAGAACCAAACAATAGATTTAAAAAGAATAAGCCCTTTTAAAAATGTTATCGTACGTCCTTGATATAGAAAATTTTACTGGCCAAAGAATTTTTCAGTTCAAAAATGTCGCCATATTTATTAAAAATGCTCTAATCAGATTTACCTATATATCACTTGACTTGGGAAAAATAATACTTTAAAAATAAATTATAAGCAGGTCCCACAATGTCTATATATACACATAATACAGGATGTTTATTTACATCACATAACGTAGTAAGTTTTAACCATCAATTTCGAATTTATCGGTAAGCAAAATATATTTAAAAGAACGCATTTAAGGTTTGAATATTGGCACTAATACATAGTAAAAACAATAAAAATGGCACAAAGAAAGGTACCTTATATATTCCTTTTCAACTTCAACTTCAACTTTCAACAAATAATTGTAAGGGCAACTGAATATAGAAAAAAAAGCGAAAAAGGTATTAGGTTGAAGGTAAATTATCATAAAATACTTCAAGTTCCTACTTGAAGTATTTTATCTAAATTATCCATCCGGATAGCCCATATAAGTGAGAAGAAGGTATTAGGTTAAGTTGAAAATGTACCTATATGTACCATATGACAACCCGTTTTTCCATTGCTCTTGTAAAACATTACACTAAATTTTTGTGCATAGGTATAGTGAAAATAACATAGGTTTACTAAAACCTGGTTATAGAATCTAGACCTACCGAAAACACACAACACATCTTATACAGTAACATATACGTAGAATGGAAAATGAAAATATATTTTATCACATACTCGCTGTTGTTTCAAAAAGTGAATATACTTGAATGTCCATAAAATTTTTAATACAAATCATTCCAAGCTTTTAAAGTAATTTTGCTTTAGAATATTTTTGGCTATGTAAGCTTTTGGGCGTAGATGTAAATATTATTCTGATTTATACTTGAGCGATAGTTACTGTATGATTAATTATAACAAAGTACCTATAGGAATTTCATCTGTCTAGTTCCAAAAACTATCATTATCAAGATAATCATTATTATTGAACTGAGAAAGTTTGTTTCAATATAATAAATGTAAAAATTACCTTCTGCTTGGTTAATACATGTTGAAACATTGTCAATAGCACTTAAAAACACTTCACGAATTAAAAAATTGTCTTTAAAACGGAATTAATACATATAATAACGCGAATTCAACTGTAAAAAAACCTAAACCTACCAACTCAACTGACAAGTTCAAAGAATTGAACTCCGCGCTTGCGTCTACATTCCTAAGTTATGCACAGCCAACTTACGATTTGGAAAATTTAACCTCAAATTGAGAAATTCTTTTAAAATCGATATAATATAGGCAATGAAAATACAATTTTTACACCTCGTTATATATTAAGAGATGTTAGAATTCGTAGTTATGTTTTACCTACATAGATTATTTACTAATCGAAAAGGGACAGATACGTTTTTCTCTTTTATGACATATAAAGTTAAAACTTTGAAAAACCATAGATATACATCAGAGTTGTCATTTAATATTTTAAAAAATGTAGTTTTTTGGAACTAGACAACATAAAGTTTAAATTTGAACGCCAACAGTATAAAACTAACTAAAATCTTATTGATTTAGCAAACTTAAAATAAATAAGTACTTCTATAATTCTATTTTGGAAACATCTTCGAATAATTTAAATAAATATATAAACTAATAATTAAGTAAATAACAGGCACTAACATTTAATATACTTTGTATGTAGCATCTACAAAAATAATTATAGTGCAATTAAATATATCTCTAGGTAATTTGGAATGTCAAATTTCATTTTAGTTTGAATGGGTCTATTTCATAAAGCCCAAGCGTACGTAGTTTAAGTAATATAATTTATTTACAATTGTGCTGGTACAGTTTCAAAAATGTACGTAGCTGAAGGTTTTTGAAAAATTGTTCCAAAATATTACAACACAACCATTATCAAAATCGAAAATGATTGCGTATACCTAAGAAATGATACCTATACTTTAAATAATAAAAATTCGATGCACTTCAATTAATACCAAAAGGATTTTCTAATTTCCCTACACCTTTGGTAAATCTATAACGTGTTCTTCAATGCATAACCTAATTGGAAAAAACTGTGGAATGTCGTTTGGCATATAGTTGATTGTATTATGGCATAATTTAACAAAAATTAAGTAAATTATCAACTATTATGTATTTTGTAGCTTAGGCTATGAATTAAAGAATATAATTTTAAGAAAATGGATGGATTAGCGACTGTAGGTTAAATGTTTATCGGATCTTACCTTACCCTACTATAATTATGAACAGGTTTCTGCAAAGGACTGTGGTTTTATTCCCATTCAAAATAAGTATAAAATGTAAGATCTTTGTTGTAAAGTGAAAATAGTAGAATATTTTCAAAAATTAGCTTAATAACTTTCTTTTTAATGCATTCAGTTATTTGGTGATTAAAAATAACCATATTATGTTCATTTACGTAAGTTTGCAATAACAAAACATGACAGATGTTTTGCATCGTTGCCACGTTGTAAATTTTTTCCAGTAGTTGGCATAAAATTATGTTAATAACTTGTTTATTGCATAAAATTACATTCAACTTAAAAATACGAGCAGAAGATATAAAATTTTTATAATTAAATACATAAATTTCAAGCTGTCCAGTGAATAACAAGCTATAAAATGCGAATTAAATGAAAACGACAAACCAACACAAGAAATTCTGATAAAATTGTCTGGCAACCCCGGACACGGCAGCCAACTTTTGGACCGTAAGTTCCCCCGATATATGATTAATTATTCCATTTACACTTTGGATATTTAGATTTTGTTCAGTGGCTGCAATTGTTAATACAAATATCAAAATTGCAAACTTATCGTAAATGAACATGTATTTTGTAGCTTAGGCTATGAATTAAAGAATAGAATTTAAAAGAATATGGTTGGATTAGCGACAGTTTATCGGATTTTACTTCATCCTACTTTAAATATGAACAGGATAACAGGAAAAACAAATCCAGTTTGGAATTAAAGCTTCTACAAAGGTCTGTGGTTTTATTCCCATTCAAAACAAGTATAGATTGTAAGATCTTTGTTGTAAAGTGAAAATTGTCGAATATTTTCAAAAATTCGCCTATTAACTTTCCTTTTATTGCATTCAGTAGGTACTTCAGAAATACTACATTCTCCTAATCCAACCACTATCCAGAAAGTTTAGATTTTAAACAATTACTTTACCTCAAAAAAAAAGCCCGAATTTGTTTTTCCAATACTGCTTAACTGGCTCGTACACTTGATATTTTAGCGTTACCATCTCCGGAATATTTCGAAAATTTCTCAACAACTCCCAGTCACTTTCTAGAACAACAATTGTAGACACCACAGCTAAAACCATGACGATAACTAACGAAGGTATGAACGCACTCAAAATATTGAACTTTTTGAATTTTTTCGTATTGCCTGGCACAGGTTGAGGTGTATTTGGTAGATAAAGTCTACCGGAATCAACCTGAGAATGTGACAAAGGAGTTTGACTCCTACTGGAACGATGCGATGGATTTGTTGTTTCGTACCCTCGGTAGTTGTCGACCAACTGAGACTCTGATGAGGAATGCTCGAAGGAATCACGAAAATAATAATCACTGAAGCGATCCATCGAGTCTTCCTTCAACACTAAAAATTCAAACAACGCTTTTAACCCAGAAAACTAACGAAAACTAAATGATTACTAACCAGTGGTGCGCAGTTTAATGGCACCTATTGCTTCTTGATCTTCCGTAACAGTTTCTAAGGCAGCAACATCACTGTATATTTGAGAAGGGTTATTGTCTAATCCTGACAATAACCCTGTACTATTACTAGATTCCATTCGAGAACCACCCACATCAGAATGGCTTGACCTCGGCAAACTACAGTAACCTAAGTGAAATCAGTTCCTAATCAAATACCTCTCTAAGTAATGCATTGAACCTTGTGTAAAATTAACTGTCAATTACATATGAACATTATTTTCAAGCGAGACAGTTTGTAGTGGTAAAAGGGTTATACTACAAGCACTTTTAAGCAAACTAGATGAATAGTAACACAATAAAAACCTTCCTCAATTCCTTAATTGATTGCTCCAAGATGTGTGGATCTATTCATCTAGTCAGTTTAATAATGATTGAAATTTTTATCACAGAGAAGATGATGATGATGAATGATCAATTTTGTTAATTCTATAGCAAAGTAATGTATATCTACGGTAGGCAGATAGATGAACTACATCTATGGATTCTATTTACCTAAATGAGGCTGTAAGGGTGTGGATGGAGTAGCTGGTACACTAGACGCTTTCCTCCTAACACTAGAAGTACGCTGTATATTTGGTTCTTCCCTAGATGGAGAACCACTATCTTCTAATATTTCTTTTTCGGTTCTACCAGTATATTTGAACTTGGTGCCCCAGGAAAAGAATCCTCCTCCGGTTACTACCGATGGAGCGTCAGAGCTAGTTGGCAAACTAATATAATAATACCTTTTGTAACTAGTGATACTACAGTGAGTGCGCTGATGAAACTAACGTCCTATTGCAAACAAACTAGCGTTAGGAAGTGGATTATATGACAAATAAAATATGTCAAATTCATAGCAGTAAAGATTGAAATCATATGAAAAAATACGAGAAGAATAGAAAAAACCACAAAGACGAATAATATAGACAAGGGGGATGAAAATACCTTCTACTGTATTGCCAAAACTGGAACAAAGTGGTAGATTTATTACTTTCAAGTCAATTAATGAAAGTATATACAGTGCTATTCAAAAGTAACCCCTCCCCCCAAGAGTTTACTAATAGGATGTATAACTGCCAGAAGTAGACGGAGCACATTTCGAACACTTGCTATAAGAATCCATTGTTGATATTTGATTATTTAAAATTAAAAAAATAATTTCAATAATTTTGGTACTTATTTAATGTATCCGTCAAAATTAGTTTAAACCCAAACAAAATTAATATGGCAATGTAGCCAATGTCAATGCCTTTCAAACGAGATATCACTTGCCATAAGGTCCTATTTAAAAAAGGGACTATTGAATAGCACTGTATGAAAGATTTCATGGTTGTCGCAATAATTATGGTTAAATAACTTTTCTGAAAGTATGTTACTGCTTTTGGGAATACTACGAATAACTACATGTAGCTATACTAGAAATATTGCAAAAATAACAACTATTTTATCAGGGTTATCACATATTTTGATTTGCAATAGTCCTAAAACTGAATCTAGCCTAGGTGCAGTGCAAGCAATTGTCCTACATATAAATAAGAGGTTAAAATTATATACTTACGTAAAAAATAGCATCTGTTCAACAGCACACCTCCAAACATGTCTACATGCTTGGCCTGAAGGGCACTTGAAGCCTACTGTGTGTTTTTTCTAAAAATGAAAATATTTTCAATTCAATTCAGCTTGCATACACCTAAAATTATAACTTTTTTGTATTTTAGTGTGACTTTTGAAACAAACAAATCAATGTGTTGACATATTTCTGTAGCAAGTCAAAAATATGGACTAATTCCAACAAAAACTATGTCTTACGTCATTGTAATTCAGGTGAATAATGAACACTTTTCCTTCGTAATTGATTTTTTGTATATCAGGCCACCGGAAGTGGTGTGTTTTTCGACTCCCTTGAAAAGTTAATATTCCACTGTAATTAATTCCTAAGTACAGCTGACTTCTTTTTTGATCCTGTAACAAACCCTTTTTAAACAAAAAAAATACAAATATATTCTTGAAACAGGTGTCACAGCAACTTGAAACAATATACACCTTTTATATTAGAAAAACAATTGTATCTCTTTGCTTAAAGTTGCAGTAACACCCCTTAATAAACTTACCTTAACAGGGTGGGGATCAACTCCATATGTATCAAGTTGACAGGCTAGTTTCAAAAAGCCTGTCTCCACTTGACTCTGGCTTTGACCCTTCAACTGTTTCTGGTGTATTTCCATTGCTTTATCTTCTATTGCTTCAGTTTGTTTTAATAATATTTTCAAATCAGAAATATAATTACCAACATGTATTTCAGAATCATAATCTCCCACTTCCCCTAAAATAGTTACACTTAATTTCCTAATTACAATTCATAATAATTAAGAGTCTACCTTGCAAAATTAACGCTGATAGCATTGCAGCTTCAGAGGGGCCACAATACAACCTCCCATGTAACAAGTCTCTCTTAAGTTGCAAAAATATCTGATATCTTGTAATTTCCTCTTTAAGTCTAAATGGATCGGGTGGGTAGAATTTTACTCTAAAGCTGAAAAGAACTGGGTCAAGTTCTTTTACCTGTTTACAAATTGATTTGCCCAAATCCAACCAGTGCTAAAAGTTTTAAATATAAATTTTAAATCACCATTCAAGTATCAATTAATAATATTTACTTTTTGAATTTAAAACAACTCTGTATATTGCTTTTAACAAGTTTTTCAAAGTCTATTTGAATGAATATATAAAATTATGTTTTTAATATCTATGAATGTAAACAACTAGAATCTAAGCATTTCAAATGAATAAAATTATTGTTTAGTATTGTAATTTGTAATGTGTTTGTTTTAAAAAGCTTTTCTATTGAACTTTGGATATTTATCATGCCCTACTTTTGTTGTAAGCAGTAACTACCTTAATAGCCACACAACTAAACAAATAGTATTTTTAGTTATATTTTTATTAACTAAGGTTTAAGTGAATTTAAATGACAAAGCCTGAAAGAGTAGGAATTGTTCTTGTTTTCGTCCTAATAAATTTAATTGATAATGTATTCAATGTTCAATAGATGTTGTATGAATTTACTCTCTGATCTTGATTGTCCACATAGCGAAGCCCCAAGTAATCTTGTTCTACCAAATTAAGCTGTTGACACACATATTCCAACAGATATTTTCCTTTTTGCTGAGGCTAAAATTAATTCATATTATATATAGTAATTAACATACCGTAGTATTATTTCAAATTACCTTATATTCACACTCAAGAATTTCTGTATCTTCCAGGAGCCTAACAGTACACTTATAAACAATATTGCTGTCATGTTTTGAGCCAAACTTTAACATTTTCAGAATATTTCATAAGTGCAAATTTTAAAATAAACAATTTTATAATGTTTAATACAGAATTAAGATAAAATTTAAAAATAAATAATAAATTTTAATACATATTTCAGATTTTCTGACATATGCACATTCTTCTTCTTTTTAAATAAACAAAAGATACCCCGTTACGAGTTCCATAAAAAAATTTTGCTTATGGCCTCTTCTTTTCTTATTGCTGGAAAAAATTACTCATTAGTTGTAAGGAAAAGTTTCTATTGACAACTACATTGAAGTAACCAATTATATTTTTAAACTTTTTCTAATCTAGTAAAACCAATACAAATAAATCTGCCTTTATTCTACACCATAGCACAGAGTACAGATGGTGTACTCTGTGACCATAGTTAGTTGTCTATGACCATGACTAAAGACAGATGACAGATTTACGACAGATTGACTTGGTGTGTGAATAAAATAGTAAATATCACTATTACCAAAATTTGTTTGTAAATATTTGCAGATTTTTCATATTAAAATGTATCTAATGTACTATACAGATGAATCTGGAACTCGTGTATATACTCTAAAGGTATGCATTGTTTTATTAGTAAGTGACTTGGTATAATTATAACATTTTTGCAGAAACTTGATCCAAATGGCAAACCCACGTTGTCAGCCCATCCAGCTCGATTCTCACCAGAAGATCGGTATTCTAAAGAGAGAACCATAATGAAAAGTAGATATTCATTGTTAATGACTCAAAAACCGAGCCCAGTTTATTAAAATAAATTAATTTTGAGAAAGTTTGTTTTAAATTTTATAATAGTTGTCACTATTAAATAGATGTATTGCATTCTTTCGAGTTTCTGTGTTCTTTAAACAGTTGGAGTGTCTAATAAATCTAGTAAATCAAAAACGCTGTTATAGAGATAATAATTAAAAATCACTCTGTATATTTAAAAGAATAATTTAATTATTAGCAACTGATGAAGAAAAAATTTGTTTTAAAATATGTGGTAATTCTCTGGTATCGTGACCTATAAACGATCGCCCTGCTGGTAATTTTCTAGCTCAACTTTCTGCTTGTGTGCATCACAGATAACCTACTTGGTGTGGTTAGGTGCATTCTAAAGTCGTCGGTTCAAATTCTATCAATCTCATACTTCCAGAGTATTTCTGTTCTTTTTAATTTTTGTCACCCATGACTGGAAGATGATCCCCCAGCCAGTAGAAAATATAATCAATTGGTCAGAAAATCTACAACCGACAGAAAATATTCCCCACCGGCTTACAGGATGTTTTCTACCGGATGCACCCTGCCAGAAGTTTGTCTTTACTAGCAAAGTGCATTAATGAAAATATACAAACAGTAACAAATAAAATAAAATACAAATAACAAATATAAAACGCAAATTACACAGTATACAAATATCTTAAAATTAACATATCACCACTACTTTACCAACCCCTACTACTCTCAAGCTTGAGCATGCAAAAACTAAATTCATGCACTTACGAAAATAAAAATGCAGAGTATAAATTCTGTAGAACATATCCATCGCTGATAAAATTTCTGTAACAGAAACTCAAACAAAATTAAAACATTCTTTGACAAATCGGTGGAGTCTCTGAAGCCTGAAAGAGAGTGTTAGTGTGCTGAAAAGGAAGCGCTGAAAAAAATGTTTAGTCCATAACCGCCAAGTATAGCCGTTTTGCATGTAACCTCCTTGGGATCTACAATATTTTGATAGCCCATACTGGACAACTATTTCCCCAACTTGTCATCCCATTCCATACCCATTCGACAGACGGAAAACACTTTGCGCACTCGCCCCGTCTAGTTGACTGCTCGCTTTGGAAACGAGGCTTACCGACAACCTAGGAACGAGCACTTTCCCACAGTGTGGTACTACGTGCCTCCGTGAAGGAAAAAGTCAATCATAAACCACCAATTTGGAATACATGTGGCTAGCTTGGACAGTAAAATAAAAAGCTTACCAATGTCTGCTGAACAAACAACCAACTCGCAGAAGAAAGAGAGGACGATATTTAGAAAAATGAGGAATTTTTAGAAAAAATGGGGGACAATATTTATAAAAATGAGCAGCGACATGGGTTTTTTTTGGATATAAAGGCTGAAAGCTACCCCTCGTAGATGGAAGTTTGTCCCCCATGGCTGGAAGAAGACCCCAGCCAGTAGAAAATATAATCAATCGGTCAGAACATCTACAACCGACGGAAAATATTCCCCACCGGCTTACAGGATGTTTTCTACCGGCTGCATCTGCATCTACCAGAAGTCTGTCGTAACTAGCAAAGTGCAGTAATAAAAAGATACAAACAGAAACAGTTAAATTCAAAGCATGAAATTATGAAAACAAAAATCTAGAAAATATTATAATATTCTTACCAAAGGGTATAGGTACTAACCTATGCCTTTTGGAAAAGGGAATATAAAGAATAAATATTATACAGAGTTCGGCAAAAGTCCGGGACCGGACAAATATCCAAGAAAATATGAATTTTGTGAAAAATCTTTTTATACCACAAATTCAACTTAAACTATAATTTGAGAATATTTTGAAATATACAGGGTGTTCCAAAACAGTGTGGCCTATCAAAGTTACTATTTTCAAATGGAATACCCTATATGTTTTCGTAATTTTCAATTCTCCTTGAAGTGCTGATACTTGGGGTCTAAATTAAATATTTACAGAGATACAGGGTGTTAAAAATCACCTATTTTTCAACTTTAGGTCAATGTTTTGTGAAAACTGCTGAATATTTGGCAAAACGGCTTACATCTCCCTGTCCTAACTTTTCAAGGGCTACTCGATGGTGCTAGAGAAAATTGAATACAGGATGGTCAAAAAAAATCATAATGTGGTAAATTTTTGATCACCCTATATTAATCATCGAGTAACCCTTGAAAAGTTAGGATAGGGAGATGTGAGCTGTTTTGCCAAATATTCAGCAGTTTTCACAAAACATTGACCTAAAGTTGAAAAATAGGTGATTTTTAACACCCTGTATCTCTGTTAATATTTAATTTAGACCCCAAGTATGTGGTATCTACGAAATCAGCATTTCAAGGAGAATTGAAAATTACGAAAGCATATAGGGTGATTCATTTGAAAAATAGTAACTTCGATACGCCACACTTTATTGCAACACCATGTATATTTCAAAATATTTTCAAATTATAGTTTAAGTTGGAGTTAAATTTGTGGTATAAAAAGATATTCCGAAAAATTTATATTTTCTGCGATATTTGTCCGGTCCCGGACTTTTGCCGAACTCTGTATGGAAAACAATATAGTTACTCGTGTCTTAAGTTTATAAACAGTTTTAAATTCTATTATCTAATTTGTAAAAATATTCCAAGATCACATATAGTTTTGAACCCGTTCAAAATCAATAAGTACTCAATTTGTTGATTAATTATGATTTGGTTAAACTTTTTGTATAAAAATTATTCGTAAAAGATCCAAAATATTTTAAATACAGTGTATTTGTTTATTGCTAGTAGTATTGGTAAAAAAAGAGAGAGGATAATGTATTGTGAAAATATTTAGGAAACAATAGCTACCATATTGTCTTTGGAAAATAGATAAATACAGAAATTTTTTTATAAAATAAGTACCCTGCTGTACAATAACTAAAAAGATTTGGAAAGTATATAACTTATTATCTATTGATGAATGTTTAAAATTATTTAAAAATCAAATATGTTGATAAATTATGAATATGTTAATGAAAATTATTTATAAAAGACTCAAAATATTGTAAAAACACTCTTTTCATTTATTGCTAGTGAAAAAAGGATAATAGATTGGTAAAATCTAGAAAACAACATAGTTTACCTATGTCGTTTGAAGAAAAAATATATAAAAAATGAAAAAGGGTAATAATTTAAAGCTATGGTAACTACCAGGTAATAAAATAAAGACTTACCTTGTATATAGATGAATTATAATCCTTGGAAATTAAGACCAAAAATTCGAACTACACTTGGTACACCACCGAAAATTTCGAAGACACACAGTTTCACTACCGAAAATAATTTCGAACTTAGGTACACACTCCCGAAAATTCGAAAATACACTTATACACTCCCGACACACGACCGTCCGATTCAAAAATTAATTCGTTACTGAAAGCGAGATTTAATTTCATATTGATTTATTAGTCACGCCATTCAAAATAAACAAGTGTTCGTCACCGATGTGAATTCAATATACACTGGCCGCCTCATTTAAAAATATAAAAATAGATTGTATTTAAATACGTTTTTCTATACTTTTTGATATTCTTAGAATACAGGAAAAGTATAAAAGTTCCAAAATAAATCATAAATAAAATTTCTTAGGATATTCTAGGAATTTTTACAAGAAAATAGTTATTGTAAATTCTATTTTCAGTATAATTTTGGCGAGCAGTGTATATATCGACAAAATAAACATGTTTTAGAAGGGATATTTTACCCTCATTTGTTACTGTGATTCACGGAAAGAACAAGAGACTAAGGTATTCCCTATTAAAAAAAAGAAGAAGTCAACCGATACTCCTACAGATAAATACATTTGGCAACAATTATTCTTCTCCCTCTTCCAAGTGTTTTTCTCATATTTTCCTTGTCGCACTTGTGTTAATCGCATGGCTCGAATAGACTTTTCGCAATGTGTATATTGCTTTATTAAAATAATGAATAGTAATCGAATACACCCCCGAGGCGAATATCTTGAAATTTAAAATGACTTTTTAGCTGAATACTCAACATATCGGTGGCCAATAACTCTAGGAACTTTTGGCAAGTCACCATTTCATTTCTGTTATTTGGTATTTACCAATATATATTCTTTATCTATGGTATTTACTGTTGGTAGACATGTCGATTGAAATTTGACAAAGGTCAAAAATAAGTGTCGAAAAATTTTTATATTTGCCGATTTGTGCATTTGATAAGTTGAATCATAAGTTTAATAGAAGAAACCCATAAATTAATCATGTTTAGCACAAGAATTCTTAGACCAACAGCAATCCAGTAAGTAAAGACGTCGTTGTAGTCTCCATAGGTGCAAAATAACCTTAGTTTATCAATTGTTGAATTACGTAATTTCTTTTAAATATTTTAGGCATCTTCGTCTCATGTCACAGTTAGGTGATCTTGGAAGTGGTGCCGGCAAAGGAGGTGGCGGTGGAGGAAGTATCAGAGAAGCTGGTGGTGCCTTTGGCAAACAAGAGGCTGCACGTGAAGAAGAGTACTTCTATAAACAGGTTGGATGTCTACATCACTCCTTTATTTAAAGCATTGCAATAGGAGTATTCTTAGTATACCTACTAGTTTTTTGGTTTGATTATTGTTAAAATTCACAAAATACTTTTTAATTGGCTTCAATTGAACAATCAAAACTGTACAGCCAACATACTAAATATATCTTTTAACAAACATCTTGCATGCAATGACATTTATTATTTAGAAATTATATGTATTATATTTTCAGCAAAGGGAACAATTGCTAAAGCTGAAAAGTGATCTTAAGGATGAAATAAGTTTCCATGAAGAGCAGATTAAAAGACATCAAGAAGCTATTGCCCGTCATAAGACTAGAGTTTCTGAAATTGACAAGAAGGAATAATTGTTCATGGTCCTCTTGGATACATAATAGTTGCTGTTACTTTCGTGAATTCAATGTATTTTTAAGGTTTAGTTAACTAGTGTCTACTTCATTTCTTAATAAAAGTTTATGTGAATTCTTTTTGTAAACAATTCATTATGAAGCTGATGCTGTGCATGAAAATGTTAAAATAAATTTAAAAAGTATATTTAGTTTTATTTCTGCACAGTCTACTGGAAAAAAAACTTACAAGAGTAATGAAAATATTCAACCAATAAATAATCAACCCCACCAATCGATGCAGGGAAAAATTTTACAAATAGGTACAATTGAATTTTGAATCTATATTTCCAAGTTTTAAAAAAAATGTTTGCGCTTTTAAAAAAAGTAATGAAATTTTCGAAAATCCACTTTTTAAAATAAGTCACTCATAACTCGACTAATTGGAAAGATAGAACGTGCTATATAGTCTTCATCAATCGATTCAGCATACAATTTTCGAAAAAACGCATTTTCAATTTCAACATAAAAAGTCTGCTTATAAATACTAGAAAAGTATGAAATGAAATTTTCGGAGATTCAAATAAAGACACTCTACCGGGGAAATAATTTACAAAACCAGAAGTTGAAGGGTTTTAATTTATTAAATCGTCCAAGTAAAATCATCCAATTCTAGAAAAAAAAAAAACGCAACCACAGACAGCCACCAATAAAATATTTACACCCGCCCTCTGGCGAAATTGTACCGTATTAATTTTCAGTTCAATTTAAACTGAGGAAAAGAAGAAGAATAGTCCTTTCACATTTTCTTTTGTTAAAAATAAGCGGCTGTTGGCTTATAGTCTCTATATTTATATCATTTACTTTAACAACTGATCTAAAAGCTCTTAAAAAGTAAGCATTTTGCTTGTTTCGGCACATCAATTCAGATATGTGTTTAAATTAGCTAGTAACTATGCTACAAATATTTATAACCTTAAATAGTCCACATGTAAGTAGGGTTAATATATCTTTTTTTTTTAGAAATGTCAGCTCATGATGTAGACAATGTTTGGCTAACTAAAAGAATTTACGAAGATGCCGAAGTAGAACACTATGAAAATTTGGCAAAAGTAAGTTTATAAAGACTGTATCTATTCATTAACATTTGATTGTTTTGCCAGCTGTAACAGCTAAAAATTGAACATTTAAAGTTGTAGGTATCCTTTTTATTTGAAACATAATTATTGAAGTCGACATTTATTTGTTTATTCAATTCTCTCATTAGTTGCATAATAAAAACTATTAAATTCAGATTTATCTGTAGTATGAAATCTGATGAGCATTTCTCTTGAAATTAATAAAATCAAACACTGGAAACCCCTTAAGATATAAAGAATAGATACAACTAAATGTGTCTTATTCCGATACGTTTTCTGTCTTATTAATTTTGATGAGAAATAAACCTTTAAATTAAAATTCCAATATACCTTGAAAGGTAACTGAGAAAATACCAAAAATGTTTTGGAACACATATTTAGTGGCTTATGTTGAAACAATTTTTTGGATAATTAAATGATTTCATTGGTGTAGGCAACTCTAACCCCATTGGCAGGAGAAGTAGCGAAAGCTCGACAACGTTTAATCGAAAGTAGGGACAATTTTCAGGTGGGTAAAATTTACCTACACTTTTACAGTTTGATAAAAAAAAGATGTATCTAGACTATTTTCACTAAAGTTGTAGGGCATGATACAGATTCATCCAAATATTTGCTATTATCAAGAGAGACAAAAAGATTCAAGATAGCAAGTTGAAATTTAATATAGACTCTCTAAATGGGTTGAAGGTATTCATTATTAGAGAAAATTTCATTTTATTTTTGGTATCTGTTGTTATGGTCGTATTTTGAACTTTGTCTTACTGCTTATCACCTTAAATATAATAATAATCTATCATTTGACCTACAGGTTAATCATCTGCCATAGTTTTGATCAAAGAAATACCTAGATACATTCTTTAAATGCTCTTGTTAAAAATAGAGATGACCGATGTTACGCAAATGAGCTGTTTAAAAATCTAATATGGGCACCCCCCTGTCAATTGTATTATCTCTGTTCTTAATAGTAGCTGTATATTTTGAAACAATCATGTTATGGTCAAATATATTGTCTAGACTCTAGAAGTTAGTTAGTTAGTCCTCACTGTTCTTGAATCTTATGGAAATAACTTTGAGAAAGGTTAGAGAACTTGAAGATTTGATGGGCATTTCTGATATTCACACATTTGTTTGTGTTCCCCTTTTTCACTTTTCAAGAACAGCTATGGGTTCCAGAAAACACATCAAACAAAGTGAAATATTATTTTTATTTTAATATTGTTTAATTTTTATCTACAGGGTATTAAAATGTCTTTTTTCTAGACCTCTATAGAATCAATAGATACTGGAGCTATCAAATTTGTGGAAAAGAAGATTGTAGAGTTTGAAAAAAGTAAGTAAATCACCATTAGGTTAGAATTGTTTGCTGTTGATCACATATTCAGAATTATAATATATAATGTATTTTAGCTATTAACACTCTAATTAAAAAACTACAACATTTGGACGAGCGTTTATCTTGTATAGAACATAATCAAAAGAAATCTGTGGATGCAATTAATGTAGCATCTGTACCCAAACAGGCTCAAAACCTCAAGGCCAAAGAGGAAGATGACGATGATGTAGATCTCTTTGATTCTGAATCCGAGGATGATGAAGCTGCTGCTCAAATTAGAGAAGAGAGACTTAAAGCGTATGCAGCAAAAAAATCTAAAAGTGTGTTGAATAATCTCAAAACTACTTCATTATGATTAATATGTTTACTTTATTCTCTTTTAGAACCAGCCCTTATTGCAAAATCAAATGTTATTTTGGATGTAAAGCCATGGGATGATGAGACTGACATGAAAATTATGGAAGAGAATGTAAGAAAAATTGAATCAGACGGGCTACTATGGGGTGCTGCTAAATTAGTCCCTCTAGCTTATGGAATCCACAAATTACAAATTTCATGTGTTGTTGAAGATGACAAGGTGTCCATCGATTGGCTTACAGAACAGTTGGAAGGAATAGAGGAATATGTAAGTTTAAAAAAAAAAACATTAATTTTACCTTTATAATGTTTTGTTTTAGGTTCAAAGTGTCGATATTGCTGCCTTCAATAAAATCTAATATATACAACTGAATTATACTTTATTTTAATTTATAGAAGTTGCAAATATTTTTCCGACTGGTTTCTTAATTAAAATGAATTTTAATTGCATAATAGTTTTTTTTCTGCCAAATATTGTTTTTTTTTTACGAGTAATCATTTGAAAGGGGAGATGCTGATAGAGGTTCAAGGCTGTGGTAGAAGACCCCTGTTCAAATTGCATAGTGCCAACTTTTGGACCATAACTTCCCCCTTTATATGATTAATTATTCCATTTACACTTTGGATATTTAGATTTTGTTCAGTGGCTGCAATTGTTACTACAAATGTCAAAATTGCAAACTTATCGTAAATGTTCTCCATGTGTGAAGCTAAATGACTGTGATCTCTCGTTTTATCATAAGTGTCTCGACTAATACCTAGTCGACCCCAAACGGGAATGGATATTTACCCCACTTTCGTTCAACCCCCCATGTGTAAAAATCTTCTATCGTTGATATTAAACATATTGTGATGAATTAAACGAAGAATTCTTGTTTTATTTAACGTTTTTTCATATAAATGTAAAAAGAAAAACAAAAACCAGAAATAACTGAACAAAAAGTTGCATTGACATGATGTAAATATAGCAATTTTGGATTTAAATAACGTTTAAGGTGCAATTTTTCAAAAACTAACTTGCATTTTGAAAGTTTCATTCACAAGAATAATTGCATATAAAGGATAAATGTAAAAATATATTATTTGTAAAATAAAGTAACTATATATCTCCAAAGTAATGTAAATCATTACTAAAAAAAGTATTTATTAGCATTCCTGATACCAGAAAGAAAATAGTGTCATAGATATATGGATGACGGAAAGATTTTGCTGGTCACTGTTTTTCTTTTTGGTACAAAATTCATATATTCAAGATGTTAACGCCTTTTGCCTTTCTTCTTTTGAGCTTTCTTCTGTTGATATTGAGCTGGTTTAGACGAAGGTCTTGGACTTGGATCAACTGAATTACTAGCGGTATCAGTAGAAGAATCATCGACAAACTTGGAGAAGTCACTGAAAATAAATTTAATGTTATTTGCATAAATAAAAACTGCGAGACAAATAATCTTACTATTGTTCAGCTTGTCCGGAAGAAGTTCCCTGAGAACCTTTGATAACTTCTTTAGCTCTTCTGTCCCTCTTCTTTCTGAATCCAGTTCTTTCATATTTGGGTAACCAGCGCTCCGGATCTGGCCCAACGGAAGTGTCACAATTTTTCGGTAGTTTTCCTTTACGTTTTTTGTGCTTTCTCGTTTTCTTTTGCGGTTCATCCTTGGGTGTGCTAAAAACAAAATATATTATAATTATAATTTTTATATGTATGTCAGAAATACCTACCTGGGAAGTGATTCTTGTTTAACTGCAGGACTCTTTTTGTTAAAACTAATGGTAGGGAGAGCAGTAGTTTCTAGTGTATCTAGATCCACGTCTTTTGCAATTTCATCTACTGATATCAATTGATTACTATATTTCAAAGCCTTTGGCTCATCAAACTAAAACCAAAAACATTTCAATTAAAAGAGATATAAACCGTTGATTTTAGTACTTTACTGTTCGTTAGTCAGACCCCACATGGAATACTGCGCTTCAGTGTGGTCTCCACAATATCTATTTTATATTGACAAAATCGAAAGCGTTCAGCACAGATTCCTTAGACACGTAGCATTCAAAATGAGTAGATGTATGTATGTATATATTTTGGAGTGACATTCACTGAGACCTAAAAGATCTATTGTGCCCCCTTACTTCTACTCAGTTTCTGAGGAGAGTCTCAGAAGCTAGAAGTTCCTTTAGTCCTATTTCCCAGAGGAATTTTAGGATGTCTGCAGGCTTCAACTTAGGCAAATGTTCCTTTTCTATCCAGAAATGGATTCTGAAGTGCTATGCAGTTGGAAAGTATGTGGATGGAGGTTTCTTCTTCCTCCACTATTTTGAGCTTTTTCAGGTGTATAACCTCATATGATAAATGTTTTGTATTTTTAAGATTTGTAATCACTTTTTGTGAAATGGGTTCGCCCGTAAATAAAAAAATAAATAATGAAACTGATATTATTTACCTGTGCATAAGCTAGTATTAATTGCGCTATTAATTTCGTGTCATTTTTATTACTTTGTAATAATTCTTCTAAACTATTAGCAGCCACTTGTGGTAAGCCTTTTTTAATATGAAATTCTGCAGCTTGTCTCCATAAATTTGATAAATCTACCCCTTGCACCTGAAAGTTGAAATGATATTGAATTAAATAAATAATATTTCTTGAGTTGATGATTTGTGAAAGCTGGGTAATACATACTTTATTCTTTTTGTAAAATTCAACAGTTTTTTCAAATATTTTCAAAGCTGTTTCTTCTTGACCAACACCTAAGTACAATGTAGTTAGAGCTCCTACTATACCAGGCTTGTATCTAGATTCACCAATGTTTTCCAGTACTTGACAAGCCTCCAGTTTCTCGCCCTAAAAATAAAAATAAGTGCACTCGACAATTTGACACTTGTTACTTTGAATTTCTCAATAATTTCAATTTTTTCTAGGTTCCCTGAAAAATACTTGATACTTACTTGCATTAAATATATCTGGGCAATACATAAGTTTATATAAAGATTATCATCCTTGGTTTTGGACTTTTTCAGTAGTTCAATAGCCTCTTTGGGTTTGTCAATCTTGATTAAATTTAGTGCACGTAAAATAGTAGTTTCTAAATGTAATTCAGGCCACTTTTCATCTATAAGTTTACAAGCTTTCTCACATTGGTCTGTCTGATTGATGTAATAATTAAGAATCGCATTATTTAGAGCTATCATCTTTCTTTGTTTAGATGGCAACTTGAAGGATAAGTTATCATTTAAGGCAACTTTCATTTTCTTTTTTGAGTCAAATAGATTTTGGTCTTTATTAATACAAACTACATTATTGCTGGCTACTGCCATTAAGGCAATATCATCTAGTTTCAATTTTAAATTGGTTGAATAAAATTGTTGACTCTCCTTTACTCTACCTTGCTTTTGATAAACATAACCCAGTTGAATTCTAAAAAGTATACGTATAAAAGAAAGTTTATTCATATTGTTATAGATTTGTTACCTGATCAATGCCAATTCAATATCAATTTCTTCTTCGCTAGTTTCATCCTCTTCCAGCATTTCCCTGCATAATTTTTCACAATGTTTTAGTTTCTTTTCAGCTTCAGCATAATTTTCATTTTCAATTAGTAAACAAGCTTTATTATAACATTGTTCATAAGTTGTTTCCCTAAATTCTTCAATTGTATCCAACTAAAAATAAGTTGAAGTTAGCAAGTTAATAATTGTATTTCAGTCATACATACGGCATCATCAGACTTCAAATAAACCATAACAGCACTTAAATTTGTATATCTTTCATCTTCATAGTCATCATCGTGCAGATTCTTTATTATATCATGATACATACTAACAGAATCATTGTATTGTTCTAGTCGATACAAAATTTGAGCTTTCAACTCCTTACAGCGGAAGTCAAGCTCTCTTTCACTAGCCTCGATAGTCTTTAGAGCCGCATCTGGCTTGTTAGTACGATAATAACAATAAGCTTTTTCAAATATTAAGTCCCTTAAAAAATGAAATTACTAATAGGGTCAGAGTTAAATATCAAACTTACTGTGTCCACTGAGAATTCTTGTTCATAAGTGAAATAGCTTCGTCGAAGCGAGATAACTGGATGAGGCAGACCATTTTGCATTGAAATGCTAAAAATTCTTGTGGAGCTACACCAATAACTAAAACATAAGGAGTATTTACTTCGAATCGTGCCAATTTTTAAGTTGATAAGTGTCTCACTTTTATTTGCTGCCTTCAAACCCCTTTCATACTCCCCATTTTGACCAAAACGATTTAATTCAGCATATTGGGCTATTAAAGTTTTCTCTTTAGCCGTTTTTTCTGTCATTTGGATAGGAATTTGGGGGCCGAATTAGACCACCTTCCGTGTGCAAAAAAAAACAAAAAATATGGAAACAGTAAATTTTGGCACGTCATATATAATTGTCAATGTCAACTGTCATATATATCATATTCGATTCGAGAAACACCAAACATGCGGTCATTTCAAATTTAGTGGTGTGTTCCGAACCAGTCGTTATTTATAAAATGTGATCCAATGACTATTTTCACATTTAATACAGTGAATGCACCAGGAAAAACAATTGTATTTATCAATTCTATGGACAGTTTTCCTATTAATTCAAGTAAAAAATTTATTTTTACGATTAAATGAAATTTTGACAAGTGACATGGTCGGTTTTCAATAATCTGTGGAACATGATTGATTTGACGTTCTGTGTACTGTGAACCTGTGAGCTTAGGTCTATACCTAAGGGTACTGCACGAGTTTTAATTTCCCTTTGAAATTATTAAAAATATAAAATATATTAACAATATAACTTGTTGGTGAAGGAGAAATCAAGAAGTGGCATAAGTTACATAACAATCTTCGATGTCCTGACGTTCATGTGTAGTGTTGTGACGGAGTAAAATTTCAAGTGTGTGTAGATAGATACCATGCTTTACTAAACCAACATGGTTACAGTTACACTCCATATTGTTCCGACAGACTTTATTTTGTATTAAAATCGTTAGTGCTGAATCAAAGTAGAGAAAGTAATACTGCGATGGATACACGTGTGTCTCCCACACCAGTAAATCCTCAGGATGACACCAAAGAGGCAGGGGCATCCTATGCACATGCTGTCTTGAACTTCAAACAACCTACTAACAACACTAACAATAATAATAACAAAGAAAATATCGAAGAACCACCTAAGCAAATGAAGGATATTC
Source organism: Galerucella pusilla (assembly GCA_910591695.1). NCBI lineage: Eukaryota > Metazoa > Arthropoda > Insecta > Coleoptera > Chrysomelidae > Galerucella > Galerucella pusilla. The sequence goes on from CAJUYI010000040.1 coordinate 230,081, forward strand.
AGGTAAAAGCAGCTGACATTTCAAAACAACCTGAAGAGCCTAAACAAAATAACGAAGACGAAGAATCATTTACACCAGTTGTAAGTCACAGTCGTAAGGATAGAAAAAATGAAAAACTAAAAAAGAGACAAGCAGCTGCAGCTGATAGAGTAGTAGATAAGAGTGATCACACATCTAGAGAAAAACCAAAAGAACTGCGCGCTAATAACAAACGTGATGAAAAGGAACCTTCGGCTGTAAAAGATGTTAATGATGATCAAAGTGATGCTAGAAGAGTTTTTGTTGAAGCTCCCATTCCCAAAGTTAACCCTTGGCAAGTCAAAGTAGCTCAACCCAACCAAAAAGAAGAGAATACACAACCTGAAAAGAGAGTGCTGCAGCCTAAAAAGCAAGAAAAGCAAGAGATTACTGTTAATGGACCAGAAGTTTCTGGAGTTGTTAAGGCTCCCAAAGATAAAAGAAAATATAACCAAAAGGTATTTTTTGAATATTTATTATTATGTTGCTATTATGGGCATTTAACATTATATTTTTCAATCATTATGAAGTAGAGAAATTTATTAGATAAAATAATATAGCTCACTTATAATATGATATAGTTTTATCATGCCATGCCTAAATGAGCAAGTATTTGTTCAACATTTAGTTATAGTAACGTCATGTAACAACTTGGTTTCTTTCTTTCCATGAAAATCTTATTTTTAGTAAATCTATCATTCTTTGTTTGACTTATAAACATGGCTATTTACTTAGTTATTATAAATAGTCATTTGGTGACAATCTTCTATGGGTATTTTTGGTCCTGTGTGATTAGTCATCTTTATTATCAACCCCTAATATTATGCCCTTCCTTCAAGATTGACACTTATTACACTTATTTTTTATTATATATGATACACATGAGATGGAGATTGCTTGATTGCCTATATATAGAAAATTATGGTGTTTATCATTTTTTTTATATAATGTAACATCAAGCTTCCTAACTTTTCTTCTTTTGGTTAACCAATCCTGAACAATCGTAACTTGCTTTATGTTTTTCTTAAAGATTTCACCTACTTACGCATTTCCTTGATTGTCAATTCACTCATAGCTTCAATTATTTATGGCATTTATAATGCTTATAAATAATATTTGACATAATGTTGTCAACAAAAAATATTTCATAATAAGAATTGCATCTTCTACAAACTGGTTTTTTAATTTTAGAAATTTCTACTACTTGAAATTAGTGTACCCGAAAATAACTTGATTATTTATTTAGTATTTTTTACTTTAATGGTGTCAACTGTAAACAAAAAGTACCTGGACTTGACACATTATGCTTGTGCCAAAATTATGGTTGTATGCCTAGTTTTTATTTTTATTTTGAAAACAGTTTTATTTTTATATAATGAAAGTCGGAAAGAGCTGGAGTGTACCAATTCAAAACTAATTTAGGTTTCATGAATTATTTACAGCATTTGTGTTTGTACAAAGTAAGTAGTTGAGTTCTGCTTTAATTGTTGCTTTTTTTGCTTTTTTAAGTCACTAACAGTGGGTTTTATTTTTAAATTTGGGAAAAAATGGTAAAAAACAGTTTAGTAATATTACTACAAAGTATTTCAAATGCTTAAATTTTTTTATATCAACGCTAGAATATATCCACATCGTTAGGATACAAGAAATGAAATTTTTACAGTTTAGGCTCCATTCACAAACCAAATTATAGGTACTGAAATAAAATTTGAATACAAAACAATTGTCATTGTTTAGAATTGAAGTGACGTTATTTGGAAATGATTTAATTATTAATTGGAAGTCAAATGAATTCCACATTTTTACATTTTTCAATTCATAAGAGTAAACACAAATTAAATGATGTTATTGTATTGTCATGATGTTGGTACTTCATTTGAATACCTACTATAATTGTTTTCAAGCAATTTAAATTTTTGTAATATTAATAATAATAGAAAAAAAAATTTGTCATTCATTTGGGCTATGGAAATGATTCATTTGGAAATGATTCATTATATATATTCAATATACAATTTTTTGGTGAATACAATAGAAGTGGTGCTGGTATTGATTCAGGAAGGCACCGAACTTTTTACTTCCTGTATTCATACAATAAGATGAGTTATTGACATTTATATCTTTAATATAAAAAACATATCTTTTAAAAGATGACATGTCAAGTACTAGTATTAAATATCTTAAGTTATCTTTTTTTTTATTAAAAATAAGAATATTTTTTGTGGAAAAATATTTTATTTATCCCAAAGTCAAGAAAAGTAATAAATATGTATACCAATATATCAAAGTATTTACATTGTTTATTCCACCATGAATAAAATTGTAGATTTAATCTGTATATTATAATAAAATTATCGAAATAATACGGAAAGAGGAATACAGTGTGAAAACAGTTTTACAAAAATATTTACTACCGATAGATTAGATAAGATTGAAAATATAATTTTTGAAAATTAATTTTAGTAAGTGCAGTTTAACAATAATTTTTGCTATGTTAAAAGTAGTTATGCAAAAAAAATAGTTTTGTTTTGTTTTAAACAAATAGTTTTATATGCCTTTTAATATTCTAAATAGTAAAAGTGAAAATATCTACGACCTATCATATGAAGGTAATACACATAAAAATAAGAAATATCTACACACGTTCACAAAAACTAGTCTGGCTAGTTGTATAACTGGATATTACTATATTTTTAATAACAGTGACGTACCTTATAGAAGTTTAAATCTACAAAAAATATATAAAAGTAAATTTATTTAACACGACTTTATTTTTGTTGGTAAAAAAGAAGATTGAGGATGATAAAATTTTTTCTATAAAGGATATAAAGCAATTTATTTAAAAAAAAGTTGAGGATGAAACAGGAAATATAGTTGAAGGACAGGTAGAAAAGTGTTTATATACCAGATATATTTTTCAAAATTGATATAATGGTATAATTTGTGAAGCTTGTATTTGATTTAAAAAAGTCTAAAAATAATTCCTTTTTAAAATAAAAGTGGTCACACCATTGAATAAACCCAAAACAGAATGACAGTCAAAGGTATTGATAGGTTTACTTTTTTTATCAACCAAGTATTTCAAATTAGAACATTTTTTATAGACTTGAAACTATAAAAACCGTTTCCACTAAAAACCTGGTAATAATCAGTTAATTCATTATATACATAATAAAATTGAAATAGGTTTTTATAATTGGACTGGGACAAAAATGTCAGGGTCACAGAATATTATTTAAAATATGGTAGCAACCGGTACTACCGTGTTAACTAACTTAAGCACCAGTGGTGGACTTGTGAATTGTTTAAAAAAGATTTCTGAATTATTCATAATATTGTCGATTCAATGTAATAAAATATTTAAATATAGTAAATAAATAATGTCTGCAATTTAATTTTATCAAATTTTCTCGTAAAACTGCCATCTTGCAGTTCCTTATATATATAAACAAAAACATTTCAAAATCAACCTAATGAATCATATTTTATATTAATTCCAGTGAGAAGTAAATTTTTATTTTGTATCATTAGGAACTGTTTTTTATTTTTAATTTCTTATTAGTAAACAGTCATATATACTCGACAAAAGACGCCAAATTGCATTGCTAAGTTCGTGCCAAAAAAAATTTCAGTCTGAGTATTTTGTTATCACATCTCATATTAGGTAGATAAAATTAGAATTGTTGGTTTAATAGCTCCTGAATTGTCAAAAATACGTAGATGCTACAAACAATTGAAGTAAATAATTAAATCTATTTTTTATTTATGAGTAAACTTATTTTACCAGACTAGGGAGAAGCGAAAAGTGGGGTTATTATTTGCTAGCAATTAAATTGCTGGCCTTTTTTGAATAATAATTGCGCATGCGTTCCGGTCAATTTCACTGCAACTTCACGTATTTTTAGTGATTTTAGATTTTGACAACATAATTATTGTATTGGTTATAAAAAATAGAAGAAGAATCATAACCATACCCTAAATTTTTTATATTAATATTTTGTTTTGGTTCTAAACTACCTAATTTTTAAATTATCTCTCGGAGATTTGTGTAGTGTTGGAAATATCTACATTGGAAATGGTGAAAAACATTTCTAATATGCCAATAATAATGTCAAATGTAAGAAGACTGGATTTTAATTTTGCATGCAATTTATATTGCCTGGAATAAAGTTGCTGCAAAAGGGCTGTAATGTAAGACTAGTAACTTTTTAATCATACTTTGACAATCGTCTTCTGCAAATACTTTATCACGGAATTATAACCTCAAAATAATTGATATAAAAAGTTATTTTTTGAGTTTCAGTAGTCGGGCTTTAGTTTTTAAACTCAGTTTTTATCACTATTAAGAATTTTGAAAATGGTTGGAATCTGGCGGTGTTCAAATTTATTGTACGACTACGCAAATCTTTTAAAATAAATCGAACGATATATCGCAAGCTCCATTTTCTATAAATAAGCAAACACGAGACAAATTTAAAATGTCAAAAACTCGGCCATTGGCCACTCTACCAAGTTTTTCAAACCAAACACTTTACACTTCTGGTCTATCGATTGAATAACAATTTAATTTTAAATCAAAAGCAATTTTTTGTTCTATCCTAACGATGTGAATACATTAACGAAACGGCGCAAATTTTGAAATTTACATAATTATATCTGCGTTGTGTTTGTGAATAAATTCAATAATGTTATCGCGTCAATAGCAATTTGAAATGAATTGACAAGTCCAACAAAAACATTCCAAATCGACACCTTCATCTATTTTGAACGTTGACACATAAGCTGCATAGATGCATTCAAATTATGGGGGATTTAATTGAAAACAAACAAACTTTTTATTCAAACTAGTTTCTTCAATCATTCATTGATTTAGTGCTTTTACATTAAACAAATTAAGGTATATTTAAGGACTTGGTTCCATTCAGACTTCTATAGTAAATAAATATAAATTTTCAAGGTAGCAGATAATTTTCTCGGACTATAATTCGATGTAAGAAAAAAATATTATTTCGCGTTCGCGTATAAATTAAAATTCTACTTATAAACCATTTCGCATAATCCTTAAACAGATAAAAGAATGTTTTACATAAAATTTTAGAACGTGTTAAACTGGATAAAGTTGTTTTTTCGAATGTCTATAGATAATACATCCTTCACTGCACATTATCGACGTTCAAAACGTTCTTTATCAGCGATACAGAGCGGAGGAAAACAATTATTTAAACCAATAGGTGTATTTCTACAGGTTAATTGTTTATTCGATATTTGTGTAGTGTACCGAAACTTTTTACGTTTATACATTTTAACCAGCGTGTAGTGTGTTTGCCGCAGAGGTCGAATTGTTATGTAATAGTTAAAAACATTTTCACGGAAACTATAGAACATGTATATAACCTAAATTTGTTTTGTGATAATTGCGCAGTTTTAATAATTTGTTTTAATTCTATGGATGTGTGCAGCAGTAAGCTAACATCTGGACCTTTATTTCAGGCTAGTGATTTTACTGATATATGTGATTGGCCCAGCTTGGGAACCAATGGTACAGAGGTAAGTCTTTTCAACCATTTATTTTCATCTAACACTAGCTCTATTCAGTTCATACAAACTTTGCCGTCATTATTTCTAAGGACAATATGCCGACTATAAACAAAACACTGGTCGATAAATATATGGATAAGTACATGAGTTACTCCATGGATTTGTAAGATAAGTACCGAATCAAATGTTTGCTTTCGACATAGTAGTTATCTAGTATTATGTTGAAAAAAATGCCCGAGTGAACTAATTAAAATTAGATAATTGGAAGTGGAGTTATCTGGATTTGATATGGTACGTGACCGAATTATTGAAAAAAGTTATATATAAATTGTAAAATAAGTAAAAAATTCTGTTACATGATACGGAACGTTGAACAAAACATATTTTTATGGACTTTTTGGGTGAGTGAACTAATGAGGTTTTTCCGAGAATGTAAAATTTTATTATTTACAAGTGCCGGCTAGCCTCAGTAGGTATCACCGCCTTGGTTATTGAGTTGGCAACACTAATTGTGATATATGATACGAATTTAAAGATAACCTTAGATAAGATTGTTTTTTCAATGACTGCTGAAGAGAAAAAGGAGCTTGAAAAATTATAGAGATTGTTTTATCTTGTTATTAAGTGTTTTACTATTCAAATCAGTTAAATTTTTCAATATATTCAACACGCTCTTTTAAGAAAATAGTTAATTAATAGTTATTTGGTCAATAAGTTGAAATGGGCTCATTTACATATTTTTTTTATTTTACCATTAGGAAGAGCACATCATTTTGAGGCTCTGTGTAAAAAATTAGACGTTAGCGAGACTCCTAAGTCGCCTAAAAAAATTATAAACATCAAACAGCGCTCCTCTCCGAATTTCAGGCGTGACGTCATCGCATATGAAATCTTTCCAGAGAGCGGGTACCGCGCCGATCGGGCAGTCTGCAGTTAAAAAAATTGCCATTTTTTACTGAGTAACCTATAGCATTATCTCAGTAACTTTGTCCACCAGACCAGGAATAAAATAAAACATCTTGAATACTTGTATACCTTTTGAGAGAGCATGTATTTATGAAAATATTGACATTTTCAATCAGTCTGGCCAGAAAACAGCCAAAAACGATGTGTCACATAGTATAAAATTATAATTTAATGAACTCGTGTGAACTCCAAAATCATTAGCAAGTCCACTTCTGGGAGATTTAATGAGTCTGCTTTTTTAAAATTAGTTCCACACATTTTATTTTATCCACACAAAATTTTGCAAGCAATTCAAAATAAATAAATTCTACGCGAGGCACGTTACAGTCAGAAGCGTAATGTTTGTGCACATTCACTTTCATATGCGGTGACGTCACAGTCATAGTCTTCGCCCCGCTTGTTTAATTGGTTGTATTAGGAGAACGACATATTCTATTGACATGAAATTTTCAGAATCATATTTTTATTCTTAGTACTTTGTTTTACGACAGTTGAAAATGATTTAAAAATTTTAGTAAACCCATTGTTGTTAATTACGATTTTCCATACGCTGTAAACTTTTTTTAAACGTCATACTAAATCCTGTATGCTGTCGCTCATATTTTAAAAACACTAATCCACAAATCAATACCTCCTCAGAAGCCCATTGAATTTAGATAAAAATCCTCCAGATAAATGTTTTTGCTTTTTTTGTTTGTTCAATTTAGGGTTTCAGCATTAGGTAATTTTTGTTACTGTATTTAGTAGAACATTTTAATAAACCAGATTTTTAATTGATAATAGTCCTAAGACTTACAGTCAGAAAATTAAAAATTGATATGTAATAAAAAAGTTTTTCAACAATGTTATCTAATACTTATCAATAAATAAAGTAAGAATTTTTATTGGTGTTTCTGATAACATTCAGGAACTATTTCTCGCTGATTTTATTTTCATTATTCTGTTCCAAATTGAATTAGTGATTATTTCTTATTAAGATAAATAATTATTGTTGCGATGTATCGATTAAAAATTATTATAACAAGTGTCTCAAAATCCTTTTTCTAACCAGAACGCAAGTCTCATATAATCTGTACAGAAAGTACGAGGAGTAATAAATCATTCATTTAAGTAGATTTCATAGACGTACCAAAATATATTTTAAGAGGGTATACCGTAAGGTACATTTTGTATTGAACGAATGAGTTGCAGCTATGCTAAAGAATATACGATTTAGGTCAGAGGTAACGGGATGTACTAATTTTAATAAAAAAAAGTGATGAATGGTTTGTTCAAATGTTGGATCTGATTCCAAAAGGGGCTGTTATTGTTATGGACAACCCAAGTTACCATTCACGGTTACGAGAAGCATTGCCCACAAGTCGTTGG
>CAJUYI010000040.1:245596-266817 GCA_910591695.1 Galerucella pusilla
CACAGATTTTGCTGCAATTACAATTCCTAGCTACTTTGAGAAAAAAAAGTACTTGAATACAATTACAAATTACATGGAAAAAAGTAATTGTAATTAAAAAATGTAATTGTATTTATGAATGTAATTGGAAAAAGTAATTGTATTTAGATAATTTAAATGATATAATTACAAAGTACAATTCTTCCACAAGCTTTTGCTGCAATTACAATTCCAAGATACTTAAATATGTACTTAAATACAATTACAAATTACATGGAGAAAAAGTAATTGTAATTATTAATTACTTTTCAACTAGCTATTACCCAGCTCTGGTATTTTGTAATGTAAGTATTTTTTGCAGGCTACTCTAAAAATCAGCCGGTCTTCGTTGGAAGCATCGGTGTGATGTGATCTACCAACATATTAGATTGTATTCTATATCTTTAAATTTAGGTTTGATTTCCAAAAATAAAAAAATAATTTGGGTACTTTGAGAACAATACTTGGCGGTAAAAAAGTTTGAAGCTATTCGAAGTGTATTGTGTATTGGTGCCATTGCCTTTAATATTTTACAATTTTATAGTTTTTCGTACTTTTCTAGCAAACACCATGAATAGAGTGAAATCAAACAGGTATACTGATTATTAGTGGATCTAAAACCGTATCGGTTTTGATAAAACTCATTTTTATTCTCCTAAAATTTGATCTTCAATATAATAAAAAAATAATCGTTTGTAAATAGCTCTTATCGAAAATCGCGGGATTGTCAGTTTTTGTCCTCTATTCATTTAATTTTTCACCTGTAGTGTTTTATTACGTTATTATAGCTTCTAATCATTAAAAACAAATTAATAAATCACTTAGCGGTTGTATATATAGCCTTATTCGAGAAAAATTACTAATTTGGATTTGTGAACAACTTTTTCATTACACATTGTGCAACGTTTGCACCGATGTTTTTGAAATTACCCAAATTTGTCTTTGAAATTATGTGTTCATACATTTAATGCTACAGAATCAGCTTGTTTGCTGTAAATTTCGGATAACAATCGTAAAAACTCCACATCTACCCCCCCGTAAACACGAAAACTCCCCATAATTTTAATTTTTAATATAATAATGGAGAAGTACTTCTACTTTCTGCATTATTAGACCAGGGTCGATCATTTTTGAAACAAAAAAAATAGGAAAAAACCCATTAGGGGGGGAATATGATATAATTGAAGAAAAAAATAAATTACGGGCGATCCGAGTTCGGGAAGTGGGAGGGGGTGAGTTTTTAAGGATAAAAAATTTCCTACGGAAAAAAGTTGAATGGCAAAGTTGTGAGTAATAAAAAGCTCTACAACTTTTGTATCCACAATTTTCTTACATAACCTTAAAAATTATGTGAAAAACTCAAATAACCAAGTTTTTGGTTTTTTATTTTTATCTTTTTTACGAAATTTCGTGAAAACTTACCTTATTATGTCCCAAATACACTGTAATTTATTTGATTTGAAATACTTTTTTTTCCACCCTATTTTGACTTAATATCAAAAATGGACCCTAATTTTCAATCGAAAATTCTCGCGTCAAAATATCAGTTTTTTCCAAAAAGTCGGTGGGCTTTTTGTTCGTTGAAATCTCTACTTTCTGCTAGTCTGAAAAAAATAAAAATCTCCATGGTAAATGTTCTCAGAAAATGCAAAAAATGAAAAAAACTCAAATTCGATGTACAATTTCATCGAAAAAATGTGATTGCTGCAATTTTTTCGAGTTAAAAAGTTTATTCCCCAAATTCGAATTACATTCATGTCATAGAAAATCTCATAAAATGTGAATATACATGTAAATCGTACTATTGAATTTAGATAGTTCACTTTGATTACACTATAATAATTTTAAAAACGTTAATCTTGACATTTATAAATACACTATCTTGAATTCAAATCATCTATCCGTTAATTTTTGTTTCTTTGTTGGCATTTCTTCATCGTTAGACTCGACAAACCTTTCCAACTCTAGTTAATCTTCGAAATCTTCAAGAACATCACCTTTTTCGTCTCCAATGTTATTTCCAATCTGCATTGGTTCTTCATCCACAATTTCATCTGAATCATTTACTTCTTCGTAGGTTTTTTCTTCCATATTGGAGCAATTTTCAAAACCATAAATTATCTTGAAACAGCAATAAATAGGCATCAACAAATATTATTTAAAGAAGATTCTACAACTTTTTCAAAATATTGTTGATAACTTATTAAATCTTAACTTCATTATAACTTATTTGTTTGTTAATTATAGTAGTGTATTTCGATTTGCAATTTTTTCGTCTATCAATGTAACATGGAATCTTACGTTTTATGAGTAATTTTAATAAATAGCTCAAAATTGTGCATAGTGATTAAAAAAAACTTCGAATTTGAGTTTTTTTCATTTTTTGCATTTTCTGAGAACATTTACCATTTACCAGACTATCAGAAAGTAGAGATTTCAACGAACAAAAAGCCCACCGACTTTTTGAAACAAGCTGATATTTTGACGCGAGAATTTTTGATTGAAAATTAGGGTGCTTTTTGATGAAAACTAGGATGAAAAAAAAATATTTCGAGTCAAATAAATTAGTGTATTTGGGACATAATTACGTAAAAAAATACTTTTTTTGAAAAAGATGAAAATAAAAAACCAAAAACTTGGTCATTTAAGTTTTTCACATAAATTTTGAGGTTATGTGTGAAAATTGTGAATACAAAAGTTGTAGAGCTTTTTATTACTCACAACTTTGCCATTCAACTTTTTCCCGTAGGTCTTGTAGTTTTGCCGGAAATAGAGATAAACCATTTTTCACCCTTGAAAACTCACCCCCTCCACTCCCCGAACTCAGATCGCCCGTGCGGATCGCAGCGGTTATGTCGCAAGCCTGAACGTATACTTGTATTTATTTTTTGCTGTAATTCAATGATGATGATTTAGAAGCGATTATGATTTTTAAATGACCGAAATGTAGAAACAATTTGTGTACTATAATTGATTGAATATTGATAATTGTTTTTGAATTTTATTTTTATTAATTTCTGATATTGATAGTGGACGTTTTATATGGAAAAAAATTGAAAAAAAATTAGATAATTTATAGGTTTATGTATATAAAAATAAGAGTATGTTGAAATAAGTCTATAGTAATAATATTAACGCGTTTCTCCTTGGCTACCAAAGAAAATTTTTCAATTTTACAGTGATTTAATATGGCACATCACTGTTTAGTATCACAAACAACTATATTTATTAGGAAAAAAAAAAGTAGCATTAACACTGGCTTGAGGAATTTAAGTATAGATAGGAACTGGCTTGAAATTTTTATAGTTTTTCATGTATTATTTTAAATGTACCTGTATTTAACTATTTTTAAAGTCAATTAATATCATATTCGCTTATATTTGCTCGATCATTCATTGGATGGGACTTTTTTTTTATTTTCTGACCATTTTAAGATGTGCAGTTTTTCCGATCAGTTTTCTGCTTAGGTAGAGGCGTATTTTTTAGTTATATTATTTAGTAAATTGTTGTTTTGTTATTTTTTCTGTTAAACTCTGTGAATTTGATTTAAAATATTTTTGCAGTGCTTCGTACATTTCGTTCTATTTGAAGATTGTTTTAGTTGTTTTCGTGACCTTATTTTTATTTGCTATTATTTTAGTGTTTATTTGCCCATTATCAGCTTCGTTTTTTATACAGGATGTTTTTCGCAGTTCCACATCGAGCAATGCCTTGGGAAAGTTACATTTTGACAGATATATACTTGTTTCTTTTTAACTTATGATGTTAGCCTTCCATGTGACCTTCCTTGTACTGTATAATCTGGATACCAGTAATCAATATAGATCAATTTTAATCATTAGGCGGTATCCAAAGTAAAAAAACTTCCCCAAATTGCATCTAGAGATGATACTGCAAAAATATGTTGAATATCTTGTGAATTTTCTTGCCTTTATCTGTTGAATAGATTGAGGCAACAAAATTATTTTATTAGCGACGAATCTGTTTGTTATTTTGTTTTATTAAAGTTTTAAAAATAATTGAAATGATCTTCAAGTTGAATAAATTTTGCAACTGTGTAAATTGCATAGTAGATAACTACCTTTAATTCAGTAGGTTAGGAAATCGCGTAATTTTTAGAAAGTAACAGTTTTATTTTAGCCAATATTAATATAAAAGTTAATGTAATTTAGCTGGCAATTGAAAAATATGTGGACTACAGTCTTGAACAACTACAGTCGGTCAAATATAGCGTGGAAGTGGGAGTTACGACCGGTGCGCATCAATAGGCGTGGCTAAACCAGAGCTCAAGCTAAATTTGGGCGGCTGTATCTACTTTTTCTGATTTCCTACTTATACATCAAGAATTCTAGTTCGTAATAAACAAGCAAAGGTCTCAAATCATTTTTAATTACATACTAGAACTTCGTAGTTACCTTCAAATTTTAGTCCACTATCACGATGCAGTTTAAAGCTGCCTATTTATTGTAGCAAATTTGCCGGCAGATTTTATTTTTTTCAATAACAACAATAATAGCCCTAGTAAACAAAAAATATTTCTCTCTCGACTTTGAATCGTGCCTAGAAAATGTCAGTCGTCTTAGACCCAAAAATTTGTTAGTGGCAAAACTCCTGGACAACGTATTGGATATTTGGGACCTTCGGCTTGGGGGTTTTCGAGCAAAAAGTGAAGATAATGTTGGGTAGATTGTTTTATATAACTTTCTTTTAATATACTCTATATTATTGATAATTCTTAGCACGTTTTACCTACTCCCAAGGTTAAATGGAAGTTATAGTTTAAATACCTACTATTATTAATTTTGTGTGTTGGCATAAAATTATTTATAAAATTTATAAAGTAATTTTTTGCCCGATATATTTACCCAGCGGCTAAGCGCAGTGCGATATTGATTTAGATTGTCCCGAGCAAGAAAGCCACGAAATTAAAAAAGAAAAGAAACTTTTTGTGTAAATTTTTTAGTCCGGGATGATGGTGCATTAAAACACGAAGTACAATGTTGTACGACATTTCTAGGATTTGAAATATTATACAAAATTTTGATTAAAACATAGTATCGTGTAAAACGTTTGCTAGATTTTGAAAACGCGGATTAGAATACTTGTCAGCTGTTGGAGGAGTGGTTGATTTTTGCTGGGACACTTTCGTAGTTGAGGGCAAGAAATTAATAAAAAAATGTGATAATGGGTGTTAATTTAGTGTTTGCTTATTCCTTGCATTTAAGTATGTATAAGTTAGATTGTAAAGTTCGTTGTGGAAGAGTAGTAAGCGATTTTGTCTTCCAGTGACACAAAAAAATAATAAAATTTTTAAAAAACAAAAAAAATTGATCATTCAGAAAATTTACATAACAGTTCTACATAAATTGATCAGTTGTTGGACAACAGGTACATTTTAAGTGTTGATTACTAAAAAATCAGTTCTGTTCCTATGCCAAATTATATTTTTTCTAGAATTGTAGCGAGAATATGTGTTTCATTTAGATTTCATATCTTTATGTAAATAATAAGATGTAAGTAAGATTTCGTTGGATTATTTAAAACTACCTATCACAAGTCCTTATCCTGAATTTTGCACCACCGGAAAATATTCGTTAAAAAACCCTCTAAACAAAAAACTGCAACAGTACTCAAATCAGGACAATAATGGGTCTTTTCATTGGTGCTGTACAATGCAGAACTTTCCTGCAGATAAAGTGGTAAACTACCAAGAAAATGATGCATTAATTAGAACTAAAAAGACAATAGGTACCTATAATTTAATAGACTCTTGCCAGTCGCAGTGGAGGGCCTCATAGGGCATGTCCACGTGACGTCACAGACTATTTTGACAACAGCCTGGTGGTAAAACGATAAACAAAGCGTTCAGAACACGTGGTACTTGATAGTGAGGTTATGCTGATTTATAATGAAAGATCGTGTTCGAGTTAAGTTGGTTTTGCTTCAGTGTACTTTTGAAGTTATTTTAATTGTTGAGCTTGCAATATATAATATATAATAGTTGCTTGATAATTATTGATCGTGTTTATTGTTTTACCACCAAGGTATTGTCAACTGTCGTGGACATAGACCCTATAGACCCACTCACCACAAACCTAACCCTAGCCTATAATGGTAGAGTTAACGCTGATAAGAAACAGTAAAGGCACGTTTCATTCATTTTATTTATACAGTGCTATTCAAAAGTCCCCTCCCCCCCCTCGTATCTTTTGAACGGCTACACTTACATTAATAAAATTTGGAGGGTGAAAATAAAGTGTTGTGAACTTTTCTACGAATGGTAACAGGTGACGTAATAGTAATAGATGACATAACAGTGCCACTCTGGCCAATAATTTTAAATAGGACCTTATGGCAAGTGATATCTAGTTTGAAATGCATTGACATTGGCTAAATAAATACCAAAATTATTATTTCACATTTAAATATTGAAGATTTTTCAGTCCGCCTATGGTTAGTTGTCAAAAAAATTGACGTTTTCAATTTGATAGTATTTGTTGCTTTGCAAAGTTTTTCTAAATAGCAAAAAGTACTTTCGTCACTAAAACGAATTGTTTTTGTGTAATGTGGGTTTTGACTAATTTCATTTGTCATACATTCACAGAAGTCGAAGTCTTCTGTCGGGGTCGTCATCCGAAAGGTGGTGCACCATTTTAACTTGTATGGATGAAATTTATTTTTAGCCAACACTCTCTGTACTGTACTTTTACTTACTTCACAGATAGACGCAACTTTAGTTGAAGAGGAAGTAGGGTTTACTACCATTTCAGCAACTATATCAATTTTTTTATCATCACTAAATGTTGGTCGACCAGATCGTTTGGGATCTTGAACACAACCTGTTGCTTCAAACTTGTGAAGAAGCTCCCTCAAATAAGTTCTCGAGATAGGGTGATCTGGGTATCTCTCATTAAATAAACGTTCCGCTTCATGGAGATTCTCTCTAGATTCACCAATTATTAAGATAGCTGCTACTTTGTCGGCTTGAGTACGTACCATTTTGCCAATGTAAACTCTTAAACGTCTCGTTACAATAATAAAATTGAATATTTAAGCTATTTAGAAAAACTTTGCAAAGCAACAAATACTATTAAATTGAAAACGTCAATTTTTTTGACAACTAACCAGAGGCGGACTGAAAAATCTACAATATTTAAATGTGAAATAATAATTTTGGTATTTATTTAGAAAATGTCAATGCCTTTCAAACGAGATATCACTTGCCATAAGGTCCTATTTAAAATTATTGGCCAGAGTGGCACCGTGACGTCATCTATTACTATTACGTCACCTGTTACCATTCGTAGAGAAGTTTACAACACTTTATTTTCACCCTCCAAATTTTATTAATGTAAGTGTTCAAAAGATACGAGGGTGGAGGGGACTGTATATTTTACCGGAGGTTCAGGGATGGATAATAAAACAACTATTAGTGTCAAAATATTTACTTAAACAATAATATAAATAATATGGAACCAAATACAGTTCTTTTATATTTAAAAACTATTGGTATGGAATTTTTACAATGTAAAATGGCGAAAATACACAATTAATTGGATGTTGCGGATTATTAAACCTTTTTTTTTTTTAGAAAAAATACATGAGAATGTTATTTATTTTAAATAAAATGTTTTTACTTCTAAATTTTCCGGGAACTAACTAGGTCTAACACAGTTCCGCATCCACCCAAAATATTTTAAAACTCATTTAGCTATCTTACATGGTTCATCTTTAAATAAATAAATGCTTGGTATACATATATTCAATATAAACATATTTTACACTGATTCCTTAAATGGTAACAAAATGCTAGCTACTAGGACACTGATCAGTCTCGGTATTACTATCGCTACTATTAGAGTCTTTACAACATCGACATTGTTGTTTTTGTCTATCTGTCTCTTGTCTTTTCCGCCTGTCACATTTGAACGACCGATGACACTTGTTGTTGCACTTACTAGATCTATATACAGGGGCTACTAATTCTACTTTAATATTAGCGGTGGCAGTGACTTTCGTAGTGTACGGGCCGCTAGAGCTGGATTCAGGACTGCTGTATTCCACAGTAACTTGTGGTTCAACTACAATACTCTGGTTACAACTTTCTTCCGTGATAGTTGTAAGACTGGGTTCTCTAGTTGTTTTATTAGAGGTATTGCGTTTTGGAGGTTTGGTGAAGGTTGTGTTACGGGTAGGTATAGGAGAAGGAGCCGAAGGTGGTGGAGTTGATATTCTATCGGTGTGTTCAATAGGTTGTAATTCAGCTTTTGGACCAACTAATGCTAATAGTAACGGAAAAAATACGAACGAATTAGCTAAGGAACCACAAACTGATAATAGTATTAAAGTGAACAGGTGGTAATGGATAAATTCGAATTGTGAAGTTGCTAATACTGTTGCGCAAAGCAATAATCCTATATCGCCTTTGAGTATTGGTTCGGAATTGACATCTAGAGACAACCGCACCCTACGTTCTCTGCTACCGATAGCACTTAAGTAACCAGTTAAAATTAAAAATATATTTCTACTAATTATTATAAAATGGAGTGCTCCCAAAGTTCCACTAAGAGCGTTGATATTCACTAGGCAAAGTAATAACAGGCAGACTAAAGTGCTGAAGAGGGCGCACCAAAGTTTTATCCATTGGACGAGCACGAAGGCGACAATCGCCGCTGAAAGAAGTGTTAGAACAAATTGGGCTGCTAATAATCTGTCTATGAGCAAAAACTGATTGTAATAAGCGAATATAAGGCCTATGGGGTAATTTGTTAACCCTCGGGTGTTGAATTGTTCCGATATATCCTTTATTTGTTTCAACGCGCTAACGATACTACCGGTAGTTTTTAAATTCTTGAGATAAAATGGCATTTGTGTATAGACAAGAGGTTGGGATTTTGGAATTTTCAAATCAAACTCGGCTTTCGAGCTGTAGTACTGGAACGGTTTTGGTGTTAGGTTAGCTTGGGAACTAGAATATGATATTTGATCGTTACTATTCCATACTGATAAATAATTGTAAAAGGCGTTAGCATCTATGATATTATTACGAACCAGTCTTTTCTTGAATATTTGACTTTTGTCGACGGGATATTGTACAACTCCCGTCTGCGATAATAATTTGAAGGCTAATACTGCTTTTTCGGTGGCGTTCGGAAACCACTTCTCGCTGTTTAAACAACTGTTGTTTCTATTGTAATCGAATTCTTGCTGCAAATCAGTTAGGAAGTCTCGGAAATTCGCCAGCCAGAAGTCGTTCATGTTGAGACCACCATTGGAATCTTTCAGAACGTGAGGAACTTGCGTCAAAGAGGAATGGTACTCATAAAGAAGAGGCTGGTTGAGAGGATACTCCAGCTCTGTGGTAACCAAATAAAAATTATAAAACCCGAAAAATTTATTTTGCGCTTCTAAATATTTGTACTCTTGAGTTACTTTCGGTAAAAATGTCGATAGTCTTACGTCGAATTCTAATTTCAGTCCATTGAACACACAAAATATTATTAGCACCGCGTACGTTAGACACATGAGAACTTTCACGAACGGCCGGAACAACACTGTGGCTAGGTAGCGCGTCACACACCAAGGAATCAGACCTTTCTTCTGTTGGCAAACCTGCTCAGCTGTTAGTAAATTGCTGCCATGTTCCTGAAACAAACAAAAATAATAAGAATAAACAACTATGAAAGAAAGAAAGAATTTTGAAACTTAGGTTAGGTTAGATTTTATGTGAGTGGGGCCTACTACTACTACAGAATGTGCAGACGAGCCTTGACCTAGCCAAACTAGAGTCATGGTATCGGCTCTGAGGCCACTGGCGGGCCCACTGTGCCATTCCTGATACCTAGACATCCATGAAGCCGAGCCCTTCAATAAAGGCCACAACCTTTTGCAGTGGATGTATGTGTATGTGTATGTGTGATTTTGGGGTGACATTCACTGAGACCTAAAACAGTGCCCTGTTAGGAGTCCTGCTATCTTCCTCAACCTACACCTTGGTAGTTCAATAGCTGCCCCAGCGTGTCTATCAGTCCATCCCTTCAGTAGAAGTTTGGACTGTCTAGGACCATGTAGGGCATTCCAATGAGCGAGGTGCTGGTTCCTCGACCACTTCCTCGTCTCCTTGCGTATTGTTTGTTTTGTTACAATTCACCCCACAATTCTGTGCTTCTGGTAGGTCTGCCCAGTACATGTAGGTTTACCTCTCCGCCCAGGTAGCTATGGCTGATCTAGCAATGCTTTCTGCAATGCCAAAAAATGGTTGAGGTCCGATAAATTTTGAGACTTACCAAATCTGGATTGTTGTTGTTGTTGGCTACTTTCGCTTTGCTGTCAGATTTGAAGCACGGCACGTCGGCTTTCTGGCATCGCTTTTGCAGGGCTAGGAAGGATGGGAAAATGACAAGAAGAGCGGTACCGTGAAAAACGATCATGATCGCGCATTGTAAACAGAACACTCTTAACGCGGGTATTGGCAGAATGGCGGCGGCAATGAAAGCACCAGAGTTTATAAGGGCCGCGGATATAATACTAGGTCCTGTCCGTTTTAACACTTCCGCAGGTAACAGTTTTCGCGTATGAGTCGATAAAATGAGAAACATTTCCCGCATCGCCAATCCTACAGTTATAAAGGGTAACACTTGAGTGCTCAAAAGGTTCATAGGAAGACCTATGAGGCTACACACGCCCAATGCGGCTGCTGTGGAACTCGCTAAGACTAGAACACCTGCAATAAGAAAAATATTTCGTTATAACCTTTTTATAATTAGAAAAAAAAATTGTTTATTACCTAGAGAGGCAAGAGTTGAGTGGGCTACCCAACCGTAAATACAGGCTACACCAAGCACAATCCCTAATTTGAGCAGATCGGATCGGGAATAATCCTTCAATAATTTATTCACATTGGCAGTGGAAAACGTGTAGAACACATAAGATGAAGATGGATTGCTCCTGGACAAACGGTCGATTTCATCAGCGAACTTTTTTTGCCAAGCATTCAGAACAACACTAGCCTTATCTTTATTCCAACTTATATGGTGTACTTTATAGTTATCAGACCAAAATTCGTAAAGCTCGTGATCACCCATCAACTGAACGACTGTTTGCAATGCTTTGGCTTTCTTTATATGACCAGTTTTATTTTTTTGTACACCTCCAACAATAAGATCTTCAGGCCAATGCATATATTTGGCTGCGAAACCATAGCAACCGCTAGTTAGTTCGGCTCCGACATCTGGAGGATGAGTGTGATTTTTGTTGGGAGCTGTGTCAGGGCATTCTGGGTCTTTGGGATTGAGGCAAGGCTTTTCTTGGTATCCCGTTGTGATTCCAGCTCGTTTCAAATAGTCTTCCAACGAATGATAGTCGAACTGAGATTCTTTCAATTTTATTTGGGAAACTAGTTCACTGGGATTCAAGTTGGTCCATTTTACTTGGTTGCCTATCCCATACCTGTAACAAACGAAAAGATATTCAATAAAATCTTGGTTCTTTCTTAATTTAGCAATAAACACAAATAGCGTCGGCATCGAGGCAGTTATGCAAATTTTTATGTATCTTCCTGTTGTACAATACAATACGGCACGGTATCAATAAAAACTATAAAATAGTATAAGAAATTATTTATGCATATAAAATATTCAGTGTGTCATACAGGCACCAGGACCGGTCTTCGGAAGGGCAGAAATATACTTCAATAAAAATAATTCTGACAATATACACTAAAAACAATAGGGATGGTTCACGTGACAGTACTCAGTGTGTCATCATTTGTGAGGTAATATTCTTATATAATCAGAGATATTATGGAAGAAGTTATTCTATTTTTTGTTTTCATTGCAGATCAAAGAAATAATAAGTCGGTATTAAAGATTTAAAATATTACTCAATACAAACGTACCTTCCCTGCAACTATTGTAGATATCAAAAATAAAATAAAAACACGAAATCAGACCTAAAACTAAACAGTTAATTGAACGCTTGTTGTACTTTTCACAAATATCAACCATACCTATTACTCCGAAAATAAAAATATTAGGAGTCAAATTCAGTTTAACAACAGCACAATCAAAGAAAAAGCAAAAGTTTTACAAAACAGACACTGAAAATAACTAAAACAGCAAAATAAAACCAATTAAATATCAAAGGGCTTATACGGCAGCTGATTTGTTTTACTCGTTGCTAAGATGACGTTGACATTTCAGAGCGCCATCAATCGAATTCTACTTTTCCCAGATTGTCAATAGCTGCAGAAAAGACCTTGCAAGGCCAAAGTGTTGCTGCAATACATCGCAAGAAGAATCGCGAACTGTGAAGCGGGCTTAATTTAATATGTTAGACAACCAGGCATATACCTCACTTTTGACAGCAGGCTTAACAAATATTTAAAATCTAGTAAGCAGTCTCTGTTTTGTAGTGTTTTTTTAGTGGATAAAAAAGTACAGCGACATGAAAATTGTATAATGGTGTCGAAATCAGTAAAAACGTAGTGGCATTAAACTTGTGTGAATCTTAACAATTTCAAGTGAACAATAAAATGCGTTCGGAGTGTTAGAAGCTGTTCAACAATATCTGCAAATTATAAATGTAAGTTTCAATTTATTTAATTGATAATAATTGATAAACGTGAATTATTACATCAATTTTGAAATATATAACTGGAAATAAGAAAAATGA
Source organism: Galerucella pusilla (assembly GCA_910591695.1). Taxonomy (NCBI): domain Eukaryota; kingdom Metazoa; phylum Arthropoda; class Insecta; order Coleoptera; family Chrysomelidae; genus Galerucella; species Galerucella pusilla. The sequence continues at coordinate 258,287 of CAJUYI010000040.1, forward strand.
TTAAACAATTAATAAAAAAAACGTACGTTCTTGGTACTTTAGATAGACATAACATGCTTCTGTAACTAGGACATCATCCTCTATGCGTACACCACCAACGCCTCTATAGGACATTTTCATAATAGTAATGTATTACCGGTAATCGGTTTAAAAAAAGTAAGGTTTTGGCCAAGTTACGGTTAACTTTAAACTTAAAATAAACTATATTCCAAGAACTGGTGTTTCAGTGTATAATTAGTGTAGACTTGAATGCAACAGTTCACTACCTGGGCGGCAAAAAGTTAGCGCCGGTCCTATGTCATACACGGCTGACTTTACAAATGATTTTTATTGCAAATTGTTGTGTGGTCCCGAGATTGTAAGGAACTATAAAAAATTTACATATTTAATTAATAACATACCGGTTGGCGGCCTTCTGAAATCCACGATGATTATGGACGATTAGAAATAGGTATACTCTGCTCTTATAGTCGATAAATCGAATTACGACAGATAAACGTAAAAATGAATAATTCTTTTCACCTACATTAGAAATAATAACGAGGTAGTATTGAAGGCAAACCTTGAGATGTCCTTGTAATATACAAGCCAAGGTTCAAACGCTATTAGGTCACAGGTTAAAAAAGAAATAAACTGAACTTACTGAACTATTATTTAACCGGACATATGTAAAATCGGCCGATCCTAGGTAGAACCTAGTATTAGGAATGAGATTAAAGTATGTTTGTGTATGATTGGTTGCCTATACCAAAGTCGGTTATTAATAGAAATCGTTAATTAATAAAGCTCAAAAAAGCATGGTTGACAGAATAACAATTTAATGTGTTGTTCTTTTTCAGTTCCAGATAAAAATATATTAGAAACTTGCTAAAATTATGCACATCAAATACGGAAAATCTTTTTTTTTTTTAAGAAAGACATGTTGATACAAAGGAGCTGCCTACGTATTGCTGGAAATCTACATTGCAGTCAGTTGAATTACATTAAAATGCTGAAGAAGTATCTAGTGACTTTTCTTAAATAAAAGCAAATTATTCTAATTTAAAAGGAACGTCAGGGATCGACAATTAATCGTTAGTTTGACGTATCCGTACGCGCATCAGCATTTTATTTATTTGCATCACGCAACTTAACTTTTGCTAGTATACACTGAGAAACCGCATTGCTTTATACACGCATTCAAAACCACGTTGTACAAAAAGTACAAGTACAAAAAAATTTGGTCCAATTTCTCTATTGAGGATAAAATTGTGTCTTTCTCTCATTGGATTTTGTGATAATAATTATACTTGTGCCAGGTGGTTACAAACAATGTTTCTGTATGTGGTTTATTCATTCTATTTGAAGAAATGCGGCTTTTTGTAACAAGGTTACTGAAAGCCACATCAGATTAGTACAAAATTGTACTTTAAACGTAAATCTTTGCAGTTTTTGTGAACATTTGCAATTCTTGGTACTCACTTCATTATGATAATCGCTCTTTCACCTACCTGGAATCAACTGAAATGAACATGGTAATAATCCTTTTATCATGCTGACTTTAGACCTTTTTAGAAAACGTAGAAAGAGTAAATTACTCGTTTTATGTATTGGAGATTTCCAAGAATCCATTCCGAGATACAGAATACCAAATTGTATTTTTAAACGATCGTTGTCAAGGGTGAAAGTGTAAATCAATTTATCATTACATACAAAATTATCAATAGAAAAAAAGGATCTTTGTTTAATTTCAAGTAATTTCAAATAAAAGTTCATACAGAGTGTCCAGTTATAGACCTCTAAGCTTTCGAAATAAAAACTAAAGCCATGTGCACACCAAAGAAACATAGAGGAACGTTTTGATTGTCGTGGTCACCCTGTATAATACAAACTAGGAAAATATGATACAAGCGATAGTAAAATAAAACCCACGTATTTTTCGAGGGATCCTTTATAAAAGACCGCTCTATTAGACAAAATTGGGGTGCGCACAGATGAGGGCACACCTGTCGATTTTAGATTTAGCCCTGTCGGGCATTTTTTGTTCAAATTTAATCCACTCTGCTTGAAAATATCTCGGTTTGTATTTGTAGCAAAAATATACACTAACTAAATTTATAGAATTAATTGCTGTTTCTGATGTAATGTTAAAATACCAGCCAGAGTTGTTTTTCGGGTAGCAGATAATATAGCCGGTGGCTACACGGCAAAATGGTTCACTAAACTCCAAATTAATAAATGAACTGAATAATATGTGTTCAACCTGTCTGTAATATTTATTCGTTTGTAACGTTCTATTTTACACCGAATGGTAATAAAGTTCGTACCTACTTCAATCTGTTAAATTGACTAATTTCACTTTTTCTTTCAAAGAACAATTACATTTAATGACATTATTGTGAGTTTGAACCGGTCTATACCGTTTTTTAAAGGCATAACTTTGTGATTGAATATGGCAACGGTACTTTTACTCAATAAATGTTTTCAATTTTATTCAACACAATGACTGACCTTGGTGGCGTAACAGAATTACTTTTTTTTTAGAAGATTCTGAAATATGTCCCGAGGTACGTCCATAAATCACCCGAGGCCTATGATTGTGTTTCCGTCAAACCACGTATCTTCTCTCTTTATTATTTGACAGGTGCGGTTAACAAAGACGACTCCTAGGAATTTCTTTATTAGTTTGAATAAGAAATGTGACCAGGTGTAATAAATTATGTTTCTAAAAGTCCATATTTTTTATATGTAAGTCGAACTACGACGTGGTCCAGAAATACAAATAACCACCAGCATTAATAAGATTGTAAATATGTCTATAAACATTAAGAACTCGACTTGATAGCACATTATAGTGGATGGATTATGTCCCTAATCATTTTCCTAAATTCTCGAATAAATTCCGCAGGAGCTTGCGACGCAGCTTGCAAGCACAGCGTAAGAAACCCAAATTTTGAGTCTTTTACGCTATTTCTTTCAGTTTTGGTCGCACAAAGATATTATAAACATCAAAATAGTAGGAAATCTTATGCCATATAACATGATAGAAGGAGATTTAAAAAAATTTTTTTTATAAACCTTTTATTTTTCAAAAATTGATGAGAAATTTGAAATTTTGTTTATTTAAGTGGCAAATATGGCGAAAAAGTCAAAATCAAGGTGGTAATATAAGGAAATATAGAGGAAATGTTTCTAAAACTCCATATTTTTTATATTAAAGTCGAACTACGACGTGGTCCAGAAATACAAATAACCACCAGCATTAATAAAATTGTAAATATGTCTATAAACAACTCGACTTGATATCACAAGTGTTATTTTACACATGGATCGAAAAATATGGACCCCCAATCATTTTCCTACATTCTCGAATAAATTTCGCAGGAGCTTGCGACGCAGCTTGCAAGTAAAGCGTAAGAAACCCAAAATTTGAGTCTTTTACGCTATTTCTTTCAGTTTTGGTCGTACAAAGAGTATATTTGTGTAAAATACTTACGGTATGTGGACAGGATAGTCAGGCCCAAGCAATTTGGATCCCTCCCAAAAGCAATCCAACGGTGTGACGATTGAGCAAGGCATCATGTTCTCGAACATTTGTTCAATATACTGGAGATCAAAGTTAGGAATACTAGGAGATTGGCAAAAATCCTTCAGCCGCCATGTAATGTCGAACATCGTTACCGTAACTTGCGTAGCCTTTTGAACTAAGGTCAAATGTTCAAGGAGGCCGTGGGGATTCAAGAGGTCCACGTCCGGATCTAAGCCTGCAAGAAAAACAAACATTGTTAGCAATAATTCTAAAAGATTATAAAGATAATTGTTGTACCTGTCTGTAGAACCATTTGATGTGTAGAAAGCATCTCCGAAGGTAAAGTTTCTGGTGTAGTAGACGGTTCGGCCCAAAGTAGTTCGATGTCGGAATGAAACGTCATGCTCTTCAGACCTACCGAAAAGGTGGCAATCGCCAGGATGCTCACGAAGAGGACTTTTCCAGCATGGGTATCTAGGATCTTCCCCAGAATATGTAGCTGCGACTGAATTCGACCTCGCACCCACAGAATTCCTCGATCTCCCCGTGCTTTTCCCTGAAACAAGAATGCCATATTTAATCGTCTCAGGGTTAGAATTTACTCTTGGTCCCAGCGACGATCATTTGGACCAAGATAATAAATACTCTTAATACATTTTCTGTTTTAATGGATGGTTTAAATAGGACCTGCTGTCATTGTCAAATTGTCAAATCTCGGTTTGTTAATTATTGTGTCACATTTAGATTTGGAACTTTCTAATCTAACCTGGTAGTTCTACTCGAATATCAGCATTTCACGTTGCCAAATTTGATCAATAAAAAAAAAACTAATTGATTCAAATTGAAATACATTGAATAAATCCAGTGTTGTACGATATTTAGATAAGCAGGATTATTTTTGGTATATATAATTAAAATGGTTAAAAAAAATGTTTCATAATATCGAAGCAATAATGATATAAAGCTGATAAGAATGATATTATTTATTGAAGAGTCAAAGGTCGAGAAGAGGATTTGCATTTTTAGTTCAGTTTTTATATTTTTTCTCAAAAGGATTACTCAGTTTTTACAAATATCAAAATATTTATAGTTGATTCTTATTTTTTCCATTAAGTTTCCTTTGTATTTTTATGTATAGAATCCTGCAAGGTACAATGCATATTCCTTTGCATTGAAGATTAAATCAACTGATTTGTATTACATAAGTTGAAGTAGTTACCCTCCACCAGCACACCGATATTACAATCGGAATTTATTATGCTAAACAGTTTGAGCTGTCATTAAATAAATATCTCGAGACCCCCTTTACGTAAACAATTCAATTATAAGGAGTCTTTGCAGCGGGTCTCATCAATTTAAAAAGTAGCAGATCACCGGTCGGCGTGTCCAACGTGACAACAGCGCATAACATAACATAGTATATGGACCACCCAAGACGCGGCCTGACGTCACAGGACCACCCAAGAGTATACGGATACCGCGTACTATAGAAAACAGAGGTGGGGAATTCTGTGGGGATGGTTACTTTGGAACTTTAATTATTTCTTGGGTTGTTGGAATTAGAAATCGTTAAAAACTTCCTCGATAGATATTAATCATTTATAGTATAGTACAATTGTTATATAATCTGGTCCCCACCGTTTTATAAGAAATTCAGTCTTAAATTTTTCAATTTATTTTTTGTTCAAAAAAGGCGAAGCTCATCTCTAATAAAGACCAAACTATTCATGCTCCGAACAGGGCCTGTCCTTCTGCGAAGGACCAACGGGTCTGAGTACAATGCGTGCAAGGGATATCAGTAGCCCTACAATGCATCGTATACTTTTTTTTCAGACAAAAAAAGTTGACGAGGTGGTCCTATATTACTGCTATCTTACATCAACAGTTAACTGACTGAAAATTCGTTTGGTATGGGATTAGATGATTCTGAATACTGGTTTTTAATCGAAAAAAATTAAAAATTGATACACAATTTTAAAATAGGTATAAATAATAATTCCCAACTAAAGCAAACTAATGAAACAATTAAAGCAGTCATTTAATAATAATTTCCAAAATTAGACAAAATCATACATTGCTGACACCCATTAATGCATGATTTACCTACATTACTCAACGATTTTCTGCAGGCAACCCAACGCACATCTTGTACATTATATTTATATTGATAGGCAACCAAACATACATTTCAATTTTTGACGTATGAAACAAATAAATTATTTTTAGTTTTTAAATATTGAGAGAAAAGAATACAACTTATACACGAGTATTAAAAGGGCAATTAACAATCTCGAACATTAACTTTAAATTATCTCGATTGTTAATGGCCCTCATTAATACACTTGTTGGTTAAATAACTATTTTAATGATTTCTCCTTCGTAAATTTTCGATTGTACCGCTACTGGTTAGCCACGCGTACGTTACAAAATCACAACAACGTTATAACTCAATCTGCACTGAACGTTCGCAGGAGGTATATTTATTACTCATTCAACTATTTGTGCAAGTCGTTTCGATATAAATTTCAAAACTTTTAGGCGTTCGTATATTACATAAATGTACTTGGCAATTAGTTAGAAGACTAAACATAGTTCCTAACAATGAACCGATTGTCTTGAAAATATAATCATTAGACTACTTAAAAGCATTGAAATGAGCAGCTGCACTGGTACATTTACCCCTCGTTAAAGGGGTCCTTGTCCTGCTTTCTATAAACAATTTACATTTCATTTTACTGAAATACGAGGGCGGTAGCCAAACTTCTCCAAATACGTGGTTATAGTAGAAGCACGTTTATTGTAATTGAATGTGTTAAAAAAGGAGGTTCTCAATTCAAATTGTATTTGTTTATAAACCGATTTCAATGATTCTTTTACCATTTTATACAGTATACACCAAGAAAACAATCGAAATCAAATAGGAAATGAGCAGTGTTTAGAGAACCTTCTGACTAATACACTTTTTGACACCTAGTACACTATTTCTGCATGCTTAATATGATATTTATTGTTGTTTATTTTCTAATAGATGCTCAAGTTTATACTTTTGGGCAAAATACTTGTTCCTATTTACATGTAAGAATAACATATTGATCCTGTTGTGCAAGATTTATCCGCAGATAAACAAAAATAAAGTTGATATCCATAAACCATCATGAAATTTATTCGAAATTAATAGCTGCAGTGTTGTATACTCCTACGGATCAGGATTGTATAAAGACAACATACAAACTATTGAATTTTAAACTGAGGAAGGTTTTTATATTTTCTCAGTTTATTATCTATAAAAGTTTATGACGAAATAAGGCTGTTGGTTATGGATACAAAGTTGTAGTTAAATACACAAAAAATGTGGCAAGATTTACTTTAGTACTGATCATTACACCATAATAGTGAGCTCTCAAATATATTTGATGCGTAAGAATCGTAAAAATATGTGTGCAAGACTGAAATAATGATAATTATTGGCAAAGCTTGTTGGTGTTCGGGTGGTTTAATGGATAGACTCAGCTGTATACGCCTTTTCATTGATAACACTGTTTTGAAGGATGTTATGAATAAATGTTTACTTTGCTTTATCTCAACAACATTTTTAATAAAACTAAATTGTAAATAAACCAGAAATTACAATAAAAATTAGCTTTTACAATCGTTTGGTGAATAGATATTAATAAAAATCACATCTAATGATAAATATTAAACAAATTTTTCGAATAATTTCATCTGATTTGGCCTCGATCATGACCAAGATCCTGACCCACTTAAATCCACACGAATAATAATCATTTGTTTTTTCTTTTGGTTTCTTAATCGAGAATCAAGAATGCAGTAATAAATCAGCTGAATTAAGCAATTCGCAGTAGAAAAACTTTAATTAGGTACATTTTATGGAAGGGACAATAGGCTGGGCGCGAAAGAAACTACATCGTGCGCAATCAATACCGGTTTTGTAAATTGAAATTTATAAAATTTATAAACAATCTATCGTCCATAATTTATTTAAGCTCAACATAAAATAGTTTCACTCATCTGGCTACCATCTTACCTCACCTTGGAAGAATATGATAATATCATCCCACTTCTGAGAGCATCTCTATACTACTAACGATCATTAGAATCGGTATCTAAACTCCAACATGGGATGAAAAATGTGTGATCACCTTGTATACCAATGAAAACTATATTGAACAATTTATACTTCCATATTCTGTCCTGGCATATTTAAACTCAGAACTTGGAAGTTTTAATCAACAGAAATTAACTTAAAAGTAGGAATAGGACATGCCAAAATAAATATTTTTTCAAATAAAGTTTTTTGGATGGAGTTAATTTTAATTTAACTACGATATTAACAAAAATAGGTCGTTAGTTGAAGTAGATTCTTGATTTAAGGGGTTGTGTCAACAATTGTGCGTAAAAACAAAAACATTTTCAGAAGAAATGTTATTGGGAGCAGTTTCAAGTTCATTAACATATGGTTAGAAGTTTGGCTATGCAATTCCCAACTAGCAAAATGGAATTCTAAGAGGACTGATTGTTTTTATTAAGCCTTTTGTTGCGATAATTTTGTTTTTTAAAGAAAATTGTTGTATTAAATGATTCTTTAGTGACTTTTACAATATATGTAATAACGCATTATACGATCATTTCTTAAAATGATATAATACCTTATAAGCAAGTTTATACAATATCAAAAATATCATTTCATAAGACTTTTATACCTTATTGTATAAGAGTTCTATAATATACTATATAACTAACAGCTACAACATTATAAAATACTTAAGCTTGTCTTATTGAAGCTGTATAATGTTGTATAATAAGAATTGTATAGCATTCAATTGCGTTGCATTATAAAACACTTTTTAGTTGTATAGTGCCTAAATATTCTTCGTTATAAAACAGTTATCGTATACCGTTCCATTTTACAATAAAATATTGCTTAAGGCATTTCTTTGGGATAAAATTGTTGCTCCATAAATAGAGGAGAGGAACACCCCCTTTTTTTTTCACATACCGACCA
>CAJUYI010000040.1:267217-303864 GCA_910591695.1 Galerucella pusilla
AAAATACCAATGCGGGAGCCGCGCGGCGAGAGTGCTCGTCTTAAAATGCACGTTCAAATTGAAATATAATTTGGTTCTGATATTCTTCACTAAAAAATGAAATGCTTTTATAAACTGCTATATGACAAAATGTTTTCATTGTGCTCTAAATAACAGCATTATAAAAAAATATATGGCATTATACAACCATTTTGTGAGACCTTCATAGTGCCGCTTCAATCCCCTTTTATAGATGTCACTACATGACACACTATTAAATCATTTTATAGTAGCTGTATAAATGATTCTAAAACAGTCGATTAAGAGTTGTATAAATGTGTATTAAACAGTCATATAAGAGTTGTATAAACTTTTAATAGAACTGTTATACAACCAAACTGTTGTATAAAAATGGACGGCCCTTTCTAGTTGTATAAGGATCATTTAATTGTTTTGTAGACTTATAGAATTTAAATTGCTACTTGGGTTATTCCACCAAAAAGTAATGATTTAATTTTGTTTTTCTCATCCAACGTTTTATTTATGAGGGTTACCTAAAATCAGCTGTCTATATTGAGATTTTTTTAGAATCCCTTCATTGAAAGAGAAAAACACTGAAAAACGTGACTCCGCATCACTTAATCGCTGTACCTACTAAATAAAAGCGGCGTTGCCGCAATAAAGGCTCATTCCTCGAAGCTTTAGAAAAGAAGAAGCAAAAAAATCAACAGCCGCAGATTCATTTGAAACATATCCAAATAAAAATATAAATAATAATCAATACATAATTTAAATGAAACAGATTAAACAAACACATTTCCTTGATTCCTTAAATGAGGGATAATTATTGCAAAGTGGCAACATCGAGAGAGCATTCGAGATTGAGACATCACAGGGGTTGAACTTTCGGTTCCGGAAACATAAGGACCGAATGAGTAGGGGTACGGGTAAGATCTCGCAGCTAGGCGCAGATCGCGGCGGGGTAAGGGGACCAGGTAACTTTAGCCGCTAAGCTAGCCGAGGACCACACACGCTGCTTACCCGGTGGTCCTACCAAGGCTAACGTAATACCGGCGCATCGCCCACAGACCGAATATCAGGTCTGGCTCCAAAATCATCTATCACACCTGATTAAAAAGAATGCGGCATTAGGCCAGACTTAATAACAATTTACCTTTATAATATACAACGTTAATACATTTTTAATTCTTTTTTTGGAATTGTTATTTATAAACAATCATGTTTATATCAGTAATGGCATGTTAAAAAAGATCAAACTCGATGAATGTGATCGGATCAAGCGATATTTCAACTTTTTTTTTTTGAATTTAAGTTTGAGTTGTTTGTATTGTCTCGACCTTTCGGGTATATTTCTCACAATACGAATTGGGTGGTCTTCAAGAAGATGTTCTGTCAAAGTCAAGATTCTAATTATGCATTTTGCCAAGAGAACAAAAAATTGTAACATTGTTACTGGTATTTAAAGAATTACAACATCACCATGAAATAGTACGAGGCATCTTTTATTAAGTTAGTTAAGACTGGCCTAGTTCCCAGTACTAGATAAAGGCTATTTTTGGCAATCTAGCTATTGAAAGTTTTTGTAGCTACCACAGTATATGCTTCGTTCCAAGGTATTTCATTTTGACACTTATATCAACATGATTGATTCAAGACCAAAACCCACAGAGGATAGTCGTATTCCTTAATCCTACAACAATTAATAGCACTCATTTCTTTGAAATGCAAATTATATTCTAATAATCTTTTTTTTTTGAAAATATCTGCCAATTAGATGTAATAAATCCAAGCGTATACATACGGTGGGCCACCCTGTATGTTTCAACGGTTTAATTTGTTCCAATTAATAAATAAAAGTTGAATTTGTTTTCGACAAATAATGTGGGGATTTTTTTTATACAAAATAAATTTAATTTATGTTTTAGTATTTAAATTTAACCAACTGCGGATCTGTTACTGTTTACATTACAATGAGGAATTTATAAACTTTTATTACTAAATCCTTAAGGCCAGATGCCGAGTGGACGAAATATTGTGAAACGTTCTATACAATACAATTTAATCTCAATAATGAGTGAAAGATTCAACAAAATCTAATCTGAATAGGTATTACATAATATGTCAGCCTTAGGTAATAAATGTCAGTCCAATGGTAATTTTTGATGGGTTATAATTAGATGCCAAAAATTAAATTCGGCTATATATGGGACCGAAACTAATGTGTTAGATTTCCGAATAAGGAAGTCTAACAATATACAGAGCATTAAGTAATGTATGACAGAATAAACTTGCGGATGAATAAGTTGCAACAATTTGCGTCCAGATCTATTCAGATGTAAAAGTGGTTGTCTAAGTCTATGAGTGTACAAACGATTTCTCCCCCAAGATATAGAGTAGATTTTCAACTATTATTTTTGATAAAACAGGATCTGCTTCTTAATATCCTTAGAAAATATTTGAGTATAAAATATCCATGTTTAAAAATGAATTTTTATCTTTGAAATTACTTAGATGTCAGCATTACCAATAATGTTAGTATTTTTTTGAGAGAAAGGAGAGAAAGTTTCAAATCACGTAAAATATATCAAGATTTAATCCTTTGAATATATTTTACATGATGGAATGTTGATTTGTATATGGATCGAATTATAAAACTTTTATTACTTATAACTTAAACATTACAAAAAATAAAGTGCTTTAATTGTTCGAACACAGATCCTATGTTAAAGCCCAGGAAGAGATTTAGATCTATTGACATTGTCTTATACATAAATGGGACTTATTTAGGTTAAGGTTTGAGAGGTAGATGTTTGTTTTGAATGATGAGTTGTTTGCAGTGTGGATTGATGGGAATTTGGAATAATAGGAAGTGAATGAAGAGATGATTACCTGGTCTAGTTGTCCTAGTGCGATATCTGCGTCGACCCATCCGGGTCTCGTGTAAAGATCTGACTCGTGCCTCTGTGTAGACTCCGTCGTCGAGTCCGATGGCGCCATGGAGGCCATCCTCGACGGACACACGGTTCCAACGATAGCACTCAGGCCCACTCATCGGCAATTCTTACACTGCACATCTGACCCTCTGGAGGCACCATGCACTGGCACTAGAAGTTTCCCGAAAGCATCTAGGGAGAACACGACAGTTCCGTTGCTGTACACTCAACATGCTTTCGAAAGTAAACAACTGATCGCGTTGGCTTGTGACAACGAGAAACGATCGGCTCCTTTTCGAGTTACCTCGCAGACTAAAATGAAGTCAGTTACTTTGCTGTCTTGTGTGGTTGGGTTGCTTTGATTCTGATTCTTAGGCGAGCTCGGTCGACTGGGGCCGAAGCCGGACCACCCACATTACTGTTTAGAATGTAAATTCTCCAAATCATATTATTACTTATGTTTTTTGTCACCATCTCGTTGTATGTCTTCACGAGAATAGATTTCTTGATAAACTCATCTTTTATGTACTACAAGAAATATAATTCTTTGTAATCTACCTACCTCACTCACTTCCTCATTTGTACAGGGTGTTTCATACGCTCATATAATACTAGGTATATTGCTGCGTTATTGTTTAAAATAATCGCATATAAAATTATAATTTTTAATACCTACCTATATCTATAAAAATTACCTAATTGATATCGTTCAATTAAACTTTATTTAGGTAATTCGCCCTGCTTCAAAAAACTACCAAATATGGTAATTAAAAGCCATAGGATTTGTAAATTTCAAGTACGGCTCGGTTTTATTCCAATATATTATTTGGAAAGTAAAAGAACTATTTGTACTAGTACTTTCCTGGAATTTAAAAAACTAGATATAACTCAATATATTGACCAATGAGCCGCGCGAATTAGAAACAAATGAGCGTCGGTGTAGTCAGACATGACAGTTTGTCTGTAATGTGTAAATTATTCATTATAAGCTGTGAACGCCACAAGATTTAAAAAATGTCTATGGTGCTAAATTGAACAAAAAACTTTATTTGTGTTTGTGTATTTGCGTTCAGAGTTTGGATTTTATGTAAGAAATTCTTTTTAAATATTACTCAATTAGGAATGAATGATTATTTTACTTGAGGCCCATTTCTAATGCATAATTCTCGGCATAGTTTGATCAACTGTCAATTTCCGATACGTTTTCATTTCACATAATATAAAAAGTAATCGGTTTTATACGTATTTGATCGTATTGTATAAATCAAATAAATATGTGTAAAAAATCGAAAACTATAGCATCGAACAAAGCATAAACAATACATAAACATTTTACCTTTTTTTGCTACTCATTGTGAGTCATATCAATATTTAAATGCTTAAACAGGTCTTTACTTCAAAATTAAAGTATTATCAACCCAATATTCTACCAGAGTTTTGAAAGCGAGATTCTCAACTTAAAATTCAGTTTTATACGTAGGCAACCAGTATTACACAATGACTTTGGTTTGTCTGGATAAAAAATGGTAGCCGCAGCCTGTAGGTAACTTTTAAGAATATTTGTAGATTAGTAGCAGCGATTCGAAGGTAGATGGCCAAAAGGTCATAGTTGGGTCATTTTAAATGTATTATGACTGTCCAATGAATAATGAGCATTTATCAAAAGAATAGATTTGGAAAATAAATTAGGCTATTTATTAAGATGGGTAAGATACATGCTAGATGGCAGCTCTCTACACACATATTTAAGAATTAAATTTTACATGTAGGTACAGAGTGTTCTTTCACCTTGTGTCTAGAGCAAGTTTTTGTTTTAAATGGTTGAGCATTTGTATTTTAAATTTTTTTTTTAAATAAAGCATCCTGTATATTAACTTGATTCTTCCTAGAATATTATAAAAATAAATTCTTCAATATAAAATGCGTAGGCTTTTATCTCTCCAGGAACGTTTAAAGTTTTTGTGCATTGTGTAGGCGAAATGAATTGAATGAAAATACAAATAAAATCCTTTATTTTGTTTACAATTTCAATAAAATGGATTGATACAACTGCATGAAAGTAGATAAAATTTCATCAAACATGCTGTTATTTCAGATGTTTCATAATTTGTCATTTTTGTTGAAGCGATCCTAACGCCATGTAAAATAGTATATTATGCAACGATCATGTAATAACCATTGCATGAGAGTTGCATACACTCTTTTTTCTACGAAGAAATTTTATTTAAAAAAAATATATAAAAAAATGTACTACCGGGGACTCGAACCCGGAATGTACACATCGAAAAAAACCTTATGCAGCGCCTTTACCCACTGCGCCACGGGACCACGGTTGAAATAATAGCATAAAGCGTATGAGTATGTTATTGTTATACAATATTAAATAAATCATTGTAAACAAAAATAATAAGTTTAAATATATATTTGCCTTGGTCATTAAGTATTTTCGGTCTGGTGCTCGACATTTCTTTTAAAAACTAAGGCAAGAGATTTAAACTGTCATAAAACACTGTCAAACTGTCAAACATTCTACAGAAAATATTGGGTCTGCCTACTTGGGTATTTGAAAATCTAGATTTCTATTGGTCAATTTTTCAGTTTTATGATGAAAACCAGCGTTATAATGAGTATCATTATGAAACTGAAAATTGGCATTTAATTAACAACTTAAAGTATAGGAGTAGAAAAATATATTTATACAGGGTGATTCATTAAGGGTGCCGAATCTCGAAAACATTAATTTTACTGAGAAGGTTGGTTTCTTTAAGGAACTTTGAGGTTTGGATTCAGCTACATTCGCTTGTGGATTGAGTGGTAGTGTTGGCAATATTTTATTAAATGCCTAACAAGAATAATTGGCCAATAGGAGAGATTATAAGGTAGCCACGAGGGAGTTTGTTGTCTTTTACTGATCGTTGTTTTATTAAAAAATATTGGTCCGTGAAACCGTGGACATTTTTGTTACAGTTTTTTCCCAATTTCCAGGACATACGGTTTTAATCCTTACAATCACCCTGTGCTATGTCCTTTGAACCAGTCCGACGCTGCCCACTCCCGATTTATCTATCATGTTCAGTATACTGTACCTATTATTACATGACATTCTTTAAATGATAACTGATTTCCCAAAAAAAAAACTTCTTAACTGTACGCCTTTTTTTTATCCAGGTATTGCACACGTGTTCTAAATCTATTTTTTTTGTTGAATAAAGGCCATTTCCCCATATGAAAATGTGTGTTCGTAGAAAGGATTTTAATTCACACTTTTGCCTGGTTGGAAAACATCTGTGAAAATTTTGACAAAGTTTCCGTTCGCTTTCCATTAAAGAAAGCAGGTGATAACTTTTTAGAGTTTTTGGTTGTGATTTAAGGCCATCAAGCAAAAACACGTAGAACAGTCGGTGGAATACAAAATTTTTTCGTTATTTTATTTATTGTAAAGCGTGGATTTAAAATTGCCTGTACAGATTGTCTCTGTGACTATGGGTCACTCATTCCAATTTACAACAAATCATTCATTAATAGGGGTTACCAATGAATGATTTTGTGTATCTTTGGTTGCCTATACAAAAGCTAGACGCTAAAGCTAGAAGCTACAAAAGCTAGACGTACTAGCCTAGCTCCAAGGTGGTCTCAATTTGATTTAGTTGGTATTTGACATTGAACTTTTAAAATACACTAAGAAAAATTGATGTTTTATTATATTTATGATAATTCCAAAGCTATTTAGGTACCTAACTATGATCAGGGACGTATTAAGTCTATTTATAATTTGAAGAGTCGGTAATAAATGAACTCGTTGATTCAAGTTTGCTATTTACAGATATACACTGGGCGATTTTTTTTATTTTTGCAGGGCCAATAACCTAACATGTCCTTGACATGACTGTGAATTTGGAAGCAAAAATAATGTACAGGGTCGGACTTATAAAAAAAATTATATAACAGAGCATTCGAGTTCATTGAAAATGAAAACTGTTTTAGCTAAAATTGTACTAATACGCTTTTTTGGTAGATAAACTATCCATAACACTTCAGTGAAAAGGAAATTTTCCGAAATTATTTATTTAGTTCGATTCCTGAGAGTTTTTTTTCTGCTCTTTTGATAATTTTGTAAATATTCAAATGGAAACTGTAATTTATTTGTAAAGTGTCTAATTTATTCTGGGCACCATAACGACGTGAAGCACGGCAAACTTCGTTGAATTTCTAGCGAAAATTCTCGGGTAATCCCCCTATTTAAGAAAATTTGAATTTCAAGTCTTGTCGGCAGTGTACCTAAATAATCGCTGATATCTACCAAAATTTTGTGGTTTGCGTAAAATTATGCGCAGTGTTATCGAGTCCTGCTCTGTGGTGCTGCAGATATTTTAATGAGGCTTGAAAGAATTCGAATTCGGCAAACATATTTAAGAAAAGATTGACAGATTTACCAATTCGATAGTTGGTGTTGGTGAGAAGCACTGATTCATCGTATTCACGATTTTAAACAATGAATAGCGGAATGGGTGAAATGAGGGTCTGGCCAGCATGTGGCAGCACGCCTCTGAAAGACAAGGGAGCCCGGGAGGAGAGTGTCAAAAAGGAATAGCGCGCGCATTCCAGGCCCCTATCGATCATCCAGCTCCGACTCTGCATCGGGAATCGGGAGAGGAGTAGTAATGGCAATGCCAGTCGGGGGTGGAATGCTCAGCTAGTAGTAGAGGAGCGAAAGGCCTCCGTAGGCGTGAACAGAGACGTACGCGGGTTCGGTCCATCGCTTCAGTCCTTAGCACCTCCTAGGGCATGACTGCCAAGTCTGGAGGAACATTATTTATTATCAGTGAGTCATGATCATTCATTCAATCTAGAATGGTTAGGAACGATCGAATGTTGTCGACAGTGGTGGTCTTCCTATTTGTCACCATGCTGCCAGGTAAACATCAACATTTTTTTCAAGTATTTTTTTAGTGGACTTCAACTTTCTTGTAAATATTTTTTAAAAAATTTTTAAAATTTTTAACCGGGACATAGGATTTTAAAAAAAAATTTTATTTCAATTATTTTTCATTCATCAATGGACTTGTACTTTAGTTTACCATTAGTGCTATTCATATTTTATTTTTTTTTTGAAATTTTTTCTCTGGAAAGTTGGATAAACAGTTAATGTTGAATCTACAACTATTTAGTGAGCTTGCTTCCAGCATGAATTGAGAATTAATTTTAAATGTCACATTCTTAAACACCTTAAGTTATTATCGAATCAATATTCTACAGATCCCTTTCCCTTTTAAATGCTTGGTAACACTGCTTTTTTAAATATTTGATTAATTCTAAAACCAATTTTTTATTTACTTTGCAAGAAGAGTCAGTTTTAATCCAGCTTAGTTTTGCTGTTTGAATCAAGTTTCTTTCACTTCATCTGCTTCAAAAAATAAGTACTTAATTATAATTTTTTTGTCATAAAATAAAACGTTAAATATCATTGATTGTCTAGTTGTCGAAATTTTTTTTCGTTGTGTCAGATAGGGACCAAAAATTATTCACTAACTAATTAATCTTGACAACGGTAGCTGGAACGCTACCGAAACGTCGAAATAAAAAATTTAAAAACATTATTGTGGTTTGATTCTCAAAAAAATAATAAATAATGCCACAAGGAACATACAGAAAATACTTTTTAGTCATACAATATTTTTATTATGATTTTGTTATATTTGTTAATAATTCTTGATAAAGATAAAAATATTTCCCATGGATGAAAAACCATTAACGTAATAAAGTAATTAATAAGAAAATTGATGAGAAACATTTATTAACTTTTTTTCAAATTTTCTCCAGCCGATTTTTATTGACTGTTGAGGTCAACTTAGGGCTGATGGGAAAGCTATGGCAATAGCGTCATAAATAATGATCCTTCCTTTCCTTATTTCCTCTAATACTTCATTCATACACCATTTTTAACCGACTTCAAAAAAGGTGTATATACACTGTGGGCCGAAATAAAGGAGAACATTTTTTAATTGAAAATATTCTTTTTGTTTTTCGGGCGATTTATTTTCTTTTTGCAGGGCAAATAACCTAACATGTCCTCAACATGACTGTAAATTTGGAAGCAAAAATAATGTACAGGGTCGGACTTATAAAAAAATTATATAACAATGCATTTGAGCTCGATGCAAATGAAAACTGTTTTAATTAAAATTGTACTAATATGCATTTTTTATTAAATAACATTTTAACAAATAACACATTTATGAAAACAGTTTAGTAACTTTAAAACTTAGAGAAAAATGTGGCCACCTAACAGCCCAGAATTAAATCTGGTTGATTATTCAATTTTGGAATTTTCGAACAAAATTTGTATGAGGAACAACAATTTGAAACAATCGAGCAGCTCAAAGAAAGAATACAGTTTGTTTGGAATCATTTTGAACAGGGTGCAATAAATGGGGCTATCAATTTATGGCGCAGACCACTTCAAGAAGTGGTAAACAATAATGGTGGCCACATTCATACTATTTTTCTCTAAGTTTTAAAGTTACTAAACTGTTTTTATATTATTATAAACTGTGATGAAAATAATAGCTACAGAATAGAAAAGGTGGAACCAATCGAATATTTGGGAGTCACTATCACAAATTAAGGAGACGAAGAAAGGGAAATAGAAAAAAGATTAACAAAGGGCAGTAAAGCAGCAGGAATGGAATCAAAGATGTTAAAATCGAAAGACCTATCACGAACAGCTAAAATAAGATTGTACCAGACTTTAATAAGACTTAGGCTTGTGAAACTTGGACAATGAACAAAAAAGAGCAGAATAAATTAGAAATATGGCAACGTGAAATGCTCAGAAAAATTTATGGTGGAATTAAGGAAGATGGAATCTACAGAAGAAGAACAAACAAAGAACTCGTATAATTAAAGCACAGAGAGCAAGATGGTGGGGACATATAGGTAGAATGACGAAAGATAGATGGGTAAAACCAGTGCTGAAAAGTGGAGAAGGTGGTAAAAAGAGAAGAGGAAGACCAAGGAAAAAATGGTTGGAAGAGGTTAGGAGAGATCTGGGAACAGTGGGAGTTAGGGACTGGGAAAACGAGACGAGGAACTGGAAGAAATGGAAAGAGCGAGTGAAAGATCTCGAAGCCAAAGCCTTTATTTTGGCCCACAGTGTATATCTTTTTATGAACCCACTTTAATAATTCTTAAGCTTCAAGGTCCTATTTAACTATAATAAAACCAGCAAATTCAACGTCAAATGATGTTTACAAAATCGTGACGTCACCTGCTTCTAATTAGCGTTTGATCTAAGATGGCGGATGAATATTTTTATCGAAATAATATTTTTTTCGAATCTGTATTTTGTTTGTTCCGTGCTGTCATTTAGTTCGATAAAAAATGAAGTTTGTGCATGTGAAATTGTCGAGGGTAATAAATTGTTTCGTTCAGTGTAGTTTAATGATGCGGATATTTTAAAAATTCATTTGACGACCTACTGCTGGCCACTGTTGCACATTTAAAAGTTTCGCATATAGGCAGATATCGTCCGCTTTTTATATTATTCCGGTATTTCGAAATAAGCAATTACATAACGAATTATGCAGATATATTTTGCGGAAACCCAATATTTACATCTGTTAAACTTCCATATTTGCACAGAATTATTATCACCTTCCGTTGATAGTATCAACAGACAAAAAAATCCCCCCCAGTTAAATTTTGGCATAATTGAGACATTTATTGTCTCCTGTCCTCCGGCTTCAAATTTATCTCCTTTTTTTTTAATTAGACTTTTGTAGTGTGAAGCATCTTCAAGCAGAGAACAATGAATATTAATGCACGGATCTTTGTTCAGATAATTTAAAAAATAAATGTCTTTTCAAATTTTCCATTTGTTATACAGATTTGTGTTTGTTCTGCAGAAGATTCATCGTATTCTGTACTATACTAGTTTCATATAAGAAGTTCGCGCATATACGACGTACTGCAACTTCAACTGGATTCTTCTTACGTGAAACGGAGTCTACCAATCCACAGAATCTCCAGTCATCTTGCTACAATAGTTTGAGCTTCGTAAGGTGCAGTGCAGTCTTTCTCTGGCTTCTTTTTCTTCTGGTCCATTCCCTCTCTTTACCAGTTCATCTGCTATTTTGTTTCGGAACACCAACGCTTTAGCAGCCTTTAACTATCTTCTGCTCTCGCTATTTCATTCGAATTTCAACAGACATCGAATTATTTAATGTTCATTGATGTAATCCAAATAAATTATACAGTTATTATACATATGAATGATTCATCCCACTCGAATTTGTACAGATTCACAACCTATATACGAGCTTCATTCAAACATAATCATGCAAAGCCAATTAAATGTTACAAAATCACGAAAGCTAGGAATTATTTTATGGAGTATAAATATGGACCAATTATGCACCTATTAGAGACTATTTAATTGCTTTGGGATATATTTATACAGAAAAGACCAATTAATTGACGTAAAATTACATCCAATAGAGCAGTTCAGTTCAAGGTCAGTGTGGCCAAAAAAAAAAGGGTTTTTTCTGACAAGAATGACGGTTAAGGTCTATCATTCAAAGTATAAGATTTTTGCATGTGAATCGCTGCTTCGTAAACGAGAGAGAGACTAAGGATAGAGCACAAGCACGCAAGCAAGGCACATAACGAAGCAACGTAACATAACGTAACGTAACGTAACGGTCAGATCTTTTGCCCCGGTCGCTCAAACCTAACCTGACGCAAAGAACTAAAGTTCCAATGAGTGATCAAGTGATAAAAACATATGTCCATTTTGCGTCAAGGTCTATGTAAATGTAGATCTTATCAAATGAATTTGCAGCGATTATTAGGAGAATCCCTCTCTGTCCTGGAAGTTGAGTCCAATCCATATGTAATGTGGGGGTAACTTTATCTAGCATCTTAGTGTTGACAGACACAAGGGTTAAATTCTATAGGAGTTGCTGCGACACAAGATATTCATTAGTGGCGAAAGCCTGGAAACTTGTCGCGTTATATATGTAATTTTTTTTGTCGTGTTCATGTGAAATTTTCTAACTATCTTCCCACCGAGATGCAGATTATTATTTACGCGGAAATTCATTAAAAGTTATTTGGTAACGTTCAAGAATCTTTCTGGGAATTAACACGGATAAAAGCCGCGTCTAATGGTATTACTGTAAAATTTATGAGGAATTTAGGGTCAGTTAAGTACATTTTTGGCACATATTATTCAGGCTGCAATGTGTAATAATGAATTGGTTGTTGGATGACGTTTTTGGGAGAATCCAACGTTTTGAATTTTGAATAATGACCAAGAATTAATATTTTTTTTTATTAGAATTTAAGTGCCTCGACAACTATGGCCATTGGCACTCAAAAGACATATATACACATACATACTTTTACTATTTTAAGCCATGTAAATAAGCAAAATTTAATATTAAACAAAACTTCTTCTACCAAGTGCTTCAAGGCCAGGATTGACATCAAATAACACTACCTCAGTCCATTAACGTGCCTAAAATTTAACTTTATCAAATTAGTTATATTTATATATTTTTTCCAGGTTCAAAACAAGGTCCACACGAAAAACTACTGCTTACAAATTTGCTTGCAAACTACAACGTTCTGGAGAGACCCGTTGCCAACGAGTCGGAACCCTTGGAAGTGAAATTCGGCCTAACTCTACAGCAAATAATTGACGTGGTGAGTAACTGGTTAAATTCTAATCTTTTTATAAAGAAAATGTTCCCAAAATGTAATATGTCATTCTGTCGTCCCAAAATTCAGTTGTCTATAATCACAGGTGAAAAATAAAATGACATTAAGTCAAAAAATATGAATAAAAAATTTCAAATTCAAGTCAAAAACAAATAGAGCTGGTATTAATATCCTATCTACAATTTTTTGTATACAAGGGTATGTGAAAGTGAGAAATATGATGTTTTTTTTAAATATTGACTTTTTTATGAACATTTTCGTAATCTACGGGGTCAAATTTGTAAAATTTCATATTGAAAATATAAAAAAACTTTGATCTTTATACCCTGCACCTGCAACTAATGTCCTTTTACATCGTCAAACAAACAATACATTCCGTTCTTTGACTTTATAGCGCTATATATCACAGCTTATGAGGAATGTCAGTTATAATCCATGCAAATGTTGTATATTTTTCGATTTATTTATGTCAGCATCACGACCAGATTGATAGTGACGAGGTTTAATAGTTGGCAAAATCACCTAATAAGTTTTTCTTTTCCTCTAACTTTCCAAAAAACATATATACAGAGTGGCGGCTAGTACAGAAGCGCTGCAGAGCTCCCAAAAATCTTCTAGTTAACTAAAACATTTCCTTTTATCAAACATAAAATTTTTTTTATTAGAATTTAAGTGCCTCTACAACTATGGCCATTGGCACTGTACAAAAGACAAAAAGACACATTATAAATACATACACTATCTCGGTAAAATATCAATCTAGTTTATATTTTGTGGTAGAGGTTAGTTGATTTGAGGAATTTCAATGTCTCTTGCCAGGACTCCTTGACGGACTTTTTGAATAATAGTTTTATGTCATCTGGGAGCTGGAACGTTGTTGTGGTGATGGAAGAAGAGTCTTCTTTAGCATGGTGGTCAGCGTTTTCATTGCCAGTAATTCCAATGTGAGATGGGAGCCAGATAAGACAAACTGTTACATCACGAGCTGAGAGAGTTTGATAGATGTCATGGATGCTTTGAACTATTGGATGGTCAGTAAAGATAGTATTGAGTGTATTAATTGAGGAAAGTGAATCGGTACAAATGGCGACGCGCTTGACAGTAGAAGAGATTTGCTTGAAAGCTTGGAAGATGCTATACAACTCACCAGTGTGAACGCTACATGTTGAGGGCAATCGTTAGGAACCTATTAGATCTTGGTTGGTTGTGACGGAGCAGCCAACACCAAAAGAAGTTCTTGAGGCGTCTGTGTAGAGAACTACATCATATGGTATTTTTTCTAATATTTCCAAAAATGCTTTCTTTATAAGTATGTTGGGCGATTCATGTTTATTGTACTTGGCAAGGGAGGTATTGAATAGAGCAGGGGTTCTCAAACTGTGGGTCGCGACCCCCAGGGGGGTCGCGTGATGTGTCCAGGGGGGTCGCGGGATAAGGAGGAAAAAAAATCAGTCAAAGCTGTAGTTTTTATTAATAACAAAATTTATAGTCTACACAAATTTGTAATACACATACAAGTTGAAAAAGGCCTAATACTATTTAATGGGAAACATGAGCTTGTTTGGAATTAACCAATTTTTTTATGTCCGGATTGAGTTTTGTTT
The DNA here is from genome assembly GCA_910591695.1 of Galerucella pusilla. Taxonomy (NCBI): domain Eukaryota; kingdom Metazoa; phylum Arthropoda; class Insecta; order Coleoptera; family Chrysomelidae; genus Galerucella; species Galerucella pusilla. The sequence goes on from CAJUYI010000040.1 coordinate 281,475, forward strand.
CATTTTCGAAGGCTTCATGCTTTCAGCTGACAACACTTCACTACACACCACACATTGAGGTTTGTTTGCCAGTTCAGTGAAACCGAATTGTATGTACGACTGGTCATATTTGCGGAATTTTGTTACTGCAATCCTGTGTCGAGCAATTTGACATTATTTGAAGTTTGTGTTTTCTCCATATTATGGTCATATAGTTTTGTTAATCGTTTATGTGAATTGTTGTAAATTGTTGGAGTTGGACATTCAAAAATACAATTTTTGTCAATGTATAAATAATAAATAATTACAGAATAAATAAAGATTATAAATAAATAATGAACGGAGTTTATTTTTCCTTAAATTGCTCGACAGAGGGTTGCAGTAATTTTCTGCACATTAATTTTCAGCATTATTAATAAACAATTCAAGTGACAACAATTTGTATTTATTTTTACTAGTTATTAGTATTTTTATGGATGAAACTTAGCCAATAGTTTTTTTTTTTTCATTTTTGTTTATATTTGAAAATAGGGGGGTCGCCCAAATACTAGGTCTAAAAAGAGGGTCGCAGTGTCAAAAAGTTTGAGAACCCCTGGAATAGAGGAAGTTGTTTAGTCCAAGAACATATTTGATGGGAGTAGGGAAGTTGGCGCATAAGTCGTTTATTGAAAGGATGAATAATGTGGGACTTAATACAGATCCCTGAGGGACACCATCATTTTGGCTGTGAGGCTGGGAAAGTTTACCATTTGCAGAAACTCTAAATGACTTTGCAGTTAAAAAGTTTTGTATGAAAAAGGGAACGTTGCCATCTAGTTTATATTGTAATAGTTTGTTGATTGTATTAAAAGCACCTTCGATATCAAAGATAGTTGCTACGAGATCCTGTTGATTATTTATTGCTGAGGAGATGTCGGTTTGCAATAAGACAAGGTTGTCACGAGTAGATTGATGCCGTCGGAAATCCGATTGGGCACTAGGAATAATTTTGTACTTCTCCAAAAACCATAGGAGTCTTCTATTGATAATTTTTTCCAGAAGTTTGCAGGAAGTACATGTGAGAGATGTGGGGCGATAAGATCTCACCTCTGTGGGGGGTTGGTCAGGTTTTTTTATTGGAATAATAATATAAAATTTATAATTGTCATAATGATAAAAGCAATTAACAATCCAATATTTCAACATATTGCAAGAATTTTTACTACCAGCCGCCACTGAGATATTTAATGGTATTCTAACTGTTAAATCGAAAGATGAAATTGTCGAGTTGTGAACCTTTATCGAGACCAGCACTTTAATCTACAGGAAATTCAATGGAATATATCTTTATGTAGTTATGCCAAGGGAATATGATATTTACCATTTTGACATGGTTTTATCACCAAATTATTAATCGATATAAAGTGACGAGATATATATGTTTGAAAAGTGTTTTTCGAAAATTTAATTAAAATTAATGTGACCGCACACTGACGTAATAAAATATCAAGTTCATGCTAGTAAATTTCCAATTACGTGTGCAATTTAAACAATCGAATCAGAATTGTTTTGTGGGTATTGGACACTTCAGAAGGGCATTAATTGAAAGGTTAAACACAATTACAAAATTACTCTATACGTTCTAATAGGTGCATTGCAAATAAAACAACTATTAATTAAATAATTTTGGTGATGATTTTAAAAATGTGAGTGGTTTCTATCTGTCTTTTGATGTGAAATGTTGTATCTCTATAAATAGGAAGTTTTAATGAGGATTTTAACATATTAATTAACCGCGTATCAGAGTAAAAAAGAGGTCTGATGGTAATAAAAGTACATCAAAGGTTTGCTGACGAACAAATTGTGAAAACTGTGTACCCCAAATTCCAGTTTAATTAATATTTAGACTGAAATGAACTGCCTACGTAAAAAAAAGTAACATATTACACTTTTTAGATATACTTTTAACCAATTATTAGAACTGGCAAAGAAATGACAACATTATGGGAACATTTTTACGGCTTCATGCGAGACCGAGACGTCATCTCTTCTTGTATAAACTAATTAATAATTCTTATTTTATGATTTATTTTTATAAAACATATTTGCTATCGAAATATACTGTTTTGGGATGTTAAAATTAAGCTAAATTCAACTAAAATCAAATTAATAGTTTCAACCAAAAGGACTCTGTATAACATAGCAAAAGCTTCATAAAAATGTGAGAAATATACAGGGGTTCTTATTAAAAAAAATATCTATGCATCACTCTGTATAGTTCGAGATAACTTCAAAGTATCGACTCCATCCAGTGTACCTTGTATATTATTTATTGGATAATAAACTAGGAATTCTATTTCTTGAATGGTAAACGCGTATAGCAGCGTTCGATTCATTTATTTTTCCTGTCTTTCGGTATTTCAGGACTTTTAGATACAGAAAAAGGAATTTTTCTTTGAAGTGCTGTATAAAGATTCTCTTTTGTGATAGTCGTTAGCACTTCAGTTCGATTTGTTACATTTGAGAGGTCTCATGATCTGGAGCATCGTTTTATGATGAAGTAAAACATGGATCATGTGCCATTATGTCATTCCCGAGATACTGTCGACTTAAGCGAAAGGAAAATAACAACGTTTCGTTAATTACTTTCTTTTATTGTGCTTAATAATGGGTTAATGTTTATGAAACCCAATAAAATTGTCTCGTTGTCTTGTCTCGAGGCAGGGGAAAACGAGACGAGCCAGATTTTTCTCGTCTCGTCCAGAATAACCGAGACAGGACAAAACGAGAACTCATTCATTCATTCATTCAAACGTTTGGGTTGTGCTCAACAGCCCGGGCACTTGACCTAAGTCATTGTACCATTCCCAATGTTATCTACTTCCACTCCAAAAGTTTCGGGTCCTCTATATAGGCCACTAGCTTATTTGGGGGGATTTTAAGTAGTTCTGATGGTTGTATAGTTTCCTTTCCAAAATGCTTCTGTCTGAGTCCTTCTAAGTTCTTACATGAGCAGAATATATGAATAGGTGTTTCATCCCTTAGTTCGCACTTCCTACAGAAAGGTTCACTGACTATTCCCATTCTGTACAAATGTTTCCTTAGAGTGCAATGTCCAGTAACCAGGTCGGTTACTGTCTTCAAGTGTCTCTTGCTCAGTTTCAATAAACTGGTTGAGAGTTCTTTGTTTACCTTTTTCAGTAGACTTTTTGTGTGAAGATGACCTTCTGTCAACCTCCATTTAATTTGATGTTCTTTGTCTAGCCAGTTCCGGATTTCCCCTCTTATGTAATCCTTTGTGATTCCACAGAACGGTTCCGGACCTATAAAGTCTCCTTTAGAGCCTTGTTTAGCTAGCTGGTCCGCCAATTCATTACCAGCAGTCCCTTCATGTCCCGGCACCCATACTAGAGACACTGTGTTGTCTCTTGCCAGCTTATTAAGGGACTCTTTGCAGTTTTTAACCAGTCTAGATTTCGTAGTAGGATTGCTGATAGCCTTCAGCAATGCCTGGCTATCAGTGAATATTTTTATTCTTTGTCCGGTATAACCCCTCTTGATATTTTCATCAATACAGGCTATAGCAGCAATTGTTTCTGCCTGGAATACAGACGTGTATCTACCAAGGCTGAAGAACATTTTCTTCCTAGGTCCATTTATACCAGCCCCAGTGCCATGGTTGGTTTTAGATCCATCAGTGAACCAGCTGATATCCCCGGGATTTCCCGAGTGCATCACCTGTTGCCTAGATGGAATGATAATATTCACTCGCTCAGTGAATATATTCTCTGGTATCATACTATCCAGACCCATCTGAAAGTTTGGTTCGTCTAGTATTGTCCCAGTTATATCGGTATGTTCCCCACGAACATTGTTCGGGGTCCACATGCCTCCCGATTTCAGTCTAAGAATCGCCATCATCGCCTCTGCCCTAACAAAAAGTTCCAGAGGAGGGAGGCCTATAAGGGCTTCCATTGATGACGTGCCCGTGCTGTTCATTGCCCCGGTAATACCGAGGAGAGCTTGTCTTTGGATTGTAGCCAATTTGTTCTCTACTGAGGACACTTCTGTCCTTCTCCACCAGACTACCGTTCCATAGGTGACCGTAGGCCTAATCACTGTTGTGTAAAGCCAGTGTACCACCTCAGGTCTTATTCCCCAGGTTTTTCCCATAACTCTTCTGCATTGCCAAAATAGTCTGGTTGCCCTGGTAGTAGTTCTTTCCAGGTGTGCCCTCCAATTCAATTTAGAGTCGAGGGTCACTCCCAGGTATTTCACCTCTTTGGATATTTCAAAAACGAGAACTATTTTAGGCAGTACCGAGACCACTACATCATAACAGTCCATTTTACGAAATATAAAAGACATACTGTATGTTCGGAGCCGAGACTATATGCAACTGGTTAAGAGAATAGACGAGACTCAGAGTTACATTTTCCATTACCGACGAGACTTTAAAGATTCTCGCCTTATCTCGTCTATTTGAAGCCCTAATGATGTTAATTTCAATAGAGGTGTGTCCGCTAGCCCCATAGTATGGAGGTGTTTCCTTAGTTGATTTACCTACGATTTTCACATAAACGTGTCCATATCTTTCGAAGGACTCTGTATAACGTGGCAAAACCTTATATCAAAAGCTTCAAAAAAATGTAACCAATCCGAATTCGGTATAATATACAGGGGCTCCCATTTGAAAAATTATGTTTGGTTTTTAACGGAGTTATGCAGCACTCTGTATATAGTTCGATATAATTTTAAAATATGGACCTTCAGCACATCTAATATTTTTGTTACTAACATTTTGATATCTCTTGAAATAACCCATATACCGAAGTTTCTCGTAAGATTGGTACACCCTGTATAAAGTAACCATTTCAGTATATTTTGATAGAACCTTCTTCTCAAATGAGATATTTTCAACATCGGAAATATTCATTAAATTTTTTTTTTTGGTTTTTATAAATATTTGTTTTCAAAATGATTCAGGATTCCGGTACGTATCTATGTTATTAGTTGACAAATATAGGGTCAGTTAATGTGCCAACCCACTTCGTTAAACCTATATAATTTATTTAACCTGTAATTATATTATACGAATATAAATCTGCAAATTAGTGCCGTTATAATGAGGACCGATAATTGAATGAATTTATTTTGAATCGTATAAATAGGTTGTTTGATATCTAACTATTTCCAATGTCATCAAAATATTTCATTACCAATACGCTGTGGAAAATGAATTTTAGGTTACTGTATTTGAAGTAGTGGAAAATCTCCTAAAAAGTTGAGAGGAAAATTGCCTCTACTTCTTTTTTATCTCTCCGTGCGGAATATCCTGAAACACGTCAAATTTCAATTATAAACTGGCACTTTTCAACGTGATAACGCGATCACTAAACCTTTCGATTTAAACGACTTAAAAGAACAAAAAATGCTTGCGTTTAGATCGATCACGCGTGATATGTTGAAAAAAAAGACAGTTTTACTTTGGAGAATGTTAATTTATTATTTAATTTTGATGTGCTTAAGGATTTTTTCTACAGTAACAGAAAAACAACATGCAAAATAATAAAAAATATCGGTTTAGATGAAATTCAAAGTAAAAACCACAATAATGTGTTTTATTTTTTATTTCGACGTTTCGGTACCACTCCAGCTACCGTTGTCAAGATTAACTAGTAATAAAATAATTTTTGGTCCCTATCTGACACAACGAAAAAAATATGACAACTAGACAATCAATAATATTTTGAAGTTTAAGACTACAAAACTTTGTTGTCAAATTTCATTAAGGTCCATTCATAGTAGATCACACTTCTGGTAAAATGTGACATAAAATATTTTATATTATGACATTCTAACAAAAACGAAACCAAAAAAGGAAGAAAAGGTAGAACTTTAGTTCCTTTTAAGCAAAAATTATGTAATACATCTAACGTTATAGATAAACAATTTGCATATTCCTCGGTGGTCGAGTAGTAAGCAAACCAGACTCTCACGCGGTAGACCCGGGTTCGATTCCCCTAGAAGGAATTATTGTTAATTTTATTTTTAAATAATCATTCTGCTTGATATTAATAACGACAACAGGTAGACGTTTGAAATATTTAGCGGAATATTCATTATTATAGATAATGGTACGGTACCTTTCATGAGGAAGTCCGAATGGCAACATCTACTTATAACAGCATCGTATATTTAAAAAGGGAAACCGTAGCATTATACAAATTGGACATTCAAGAACTGTACGTTTACCACAAAAAAATTAGTGGAAACATAAAATTGAATTGTTAAATATTTAATTTGAAGTTATATTACAGTTTATAGAAATTTTTATTTTCTAGATTTTTTCTTAAGTGGGCCGTAGAAAAAATATGCTGTCGACTCGTGTGGATTGTCCATATCGCACTTGAACGCCTACAGCGTCGTGCTCAAACTTCGTCCTCGTGCGATATGGCCATCATATCCACACTAGTTGCACAAACTGCTATTTTTATCATTTACATTCAAAAACAAGCTGCCAAATGTCAAATCAATTTATACATCCATTTTAAAGTTATCGAATTAAAACATTCAAGTTTTCAAAATTTCAACACCCTGTATTTCGAAAAGTAAATGTGCTAGACCCCTTAATCCTCATATCATTTTGTCCAATTTTACGAGAGGAATCTACATGCAAACGTTGTAATTACCCTTAACGTTCGAGATGCTTATACCATTTTTTGCGCGATCGTATTGAAATAAATTCCGAATAAAATAATTTAAATTTCTTCGAAATGAACGAAATGTCAAAATTGACATTTATACTTCTCGATCAGTTTAAAATATATTTTGCATTTCGGTGAAATTTTTTTTATGCTATTCATTACTTTTCGACGTCTGAACGGTAAGTAAATCACTTACCGACGTGTTAAACTTAGAAACCAGTAAACACAACCTACCGTCCTGACAACCGATGCTGTAAATAAACAAAAAAGATCAATCGCGCAAAAAAATTATGGAAACAATATAAAACATTTTTTCCGAACAAATTCAAGTAGATCACCAGCACTGCGAATACCATAGAATTTTAATATAGCATCGGTGGTTCAGTGGTAGAATGCTCGCCTTCCACGCGGGCGGCCCGGGTTCGATTCCCGGCCGAAGCATATGAATCGCTGCTTCGTAAACGAGAGAGAGACTCAGGAGAGAGCACACGCACGCAAGGCACATAACGAAGCAACGTAACATAACGTAACGTAACGTAACGGTCAGATCTTTTGCGTCGCGACCCCCGGTCACTCAAACATAACCTGACATAAAGAACTAAAGTTCCAACAATTTTCAAAAAATTGCACATATCAGATATCTTGTGAATGCGACAAATTCTATTTAGGTGAAACATCTAGACCATTGAAAGTCCGAATAAGTGAACATAAAAAATATATCAAAGATAGGGAGTTATACATATTTTGAAAACAAAAATAATCATACACAAAAAAGTAACAACAAAAGCGTTTTATTAACAACATTTCCAAAATATGCGGAAAAAAGCGCTATAACAATAAAAACCGTTCCTGGAACGTGTACTTCACTGGATTCCATTTCTAGTAGACTATCATAATATTTAGAATGTCATAAAATAAAATATTTATTTCACATTTTACCAGAGATGTGATCTACTATGAATGGACCTTAATAAAATTTGCCAACAAAGTTTTGTAGTCTTAAACTTCAAAATATTATTGATTGTCTAGTTGTCATATTTTTTTCGTTGTGTCAGATAGGGACCAAAAAATTATTTTATTACTAGTAAATCTTGACAACGGTAGCTGGAACGTTACCGAAACGTCGAAATAAGAAATAAAAAACATTATGGTGGTTTGATTCCCAAAAAAATAACAGAAAAAAGAATAAGTAATGCCACAAGGAACTTACAGAAGATATTCAAAGTAAAAAATTTCATTTTTGTGAAATAAACTGAGAAAATTAAAAAATGTCTGTACAGCAATGAACTTTTATGAAGGCGATTAAGTCTTGGTCGCCTTAAAAAGGTGGATATTCCCGAAATTGGCTCACTTCTCCCGGTATTTAATATCAAATCAATAGAAAGCTAAAGGTTGTTCGTTATACTTAGCCGAAGAGAGAAAATAATGAAGGGATAATCTGAAAGGAACGGATATAAACTTCCTAGTTCAGACAAAGCTACCCTACTTAATAAAAAACAATGTTCCTACATTTAATATTTTATGAAACACTGAAAAAAGGGATTCTCCAAATAATGTACTTTGTATGTGGATCATCCTGTACAGTAAGAGCACGTATGTGGTCGGTATAATATTTCATTGCACCTGACCTCAATTTTCTCTTTTGACATAAGTTTATTTCCCAGAGTACGTCAAACGGAACACGAGGCAATCAACCGCGGCGAAGAATAAAAATGATAATGTAATATAAAAACATTCACGGGACGTAAAAAAGTATATAAATTATCCAATGGGGACATTAAACGTCTGTCAAAAACCGTGAAACACTTTCAACTCCTTCGAAAACTAAAATATTTGACCGATCCGCATTTACGAAAATTTCAATTTTCTTCCGTTTTAGGTTCAGAAAACATTTACGCTTATTAAATTTTGTTTTTTTTGCATTTATTTTCACCCTTTCCAATTTTATTATCCATCTGTACTTTATCAAAATAGAAATGGGCGAGAATTTCCGTTTAAAAAATGTCCAAGCTATTTGAATGATTTTTAAAATTATGGCGAATGCGCTGAAAATCCACCAAAATTTAAAATTTCAAATAATGGTGATATTATAATACACTGTGGGCCGAGTACATTTTTTAAATGGAAATATTTTTTTTGTTTTTCAGGCGATTTATTTTCTTTTTGAAGGGCTGATAACCTAACATGTCCTTAACATGACTGTAAATTTGGAAGCAAAAATAATGTACAGGGCTGGAAGATATATATCCATTTTTTCATCGATGCTCCGGTCCAGATAGAATTTTATTCATGTACAAATTTAGCCCATTGTGTTCCATCTCTTGCCATTGTTTTTGCTTCTGTCCATGTTTTACCTTTTTCTTGCAGTATGCCTACCATAACACCATCCCATGTTTGTTTTGGTCTTCCCTTTTTCGTTCTTTTTTGTATTTTTGATTGCCATACTTTTTTAACTGGTCTTGTATCGTTCAATCTTTGTAAATGTCCCCACCAGCTTAATTGTCTCTTTTCAATAAATTTAAGTGTTGATTCTATTTCAAGGTCTTTTCTTATTTTCGTATTTCTTATTTTATCTTTCTTTGTGACTCCTTTAACTCGCCTAAGATACTTCATCTCAACTGCTTGTATTCGACTCTTTTGTCTCTTTGTTAATACCCAGGATTCACATCCGAATGTTAATAATGGCCGGTAAATTGTTTTAAATACATTTAACTTCGTTTTCTTGGAAATTTCTTTTTTATTTATAAATGTCGAATTCATCGTGTGACAAAGTTTCATCGTTTTTTGTACTCTATTGGTAATTTCGACTTCCTGCGTTCCATTTTCTTCTATTTCTACTCCCAAGTATTTATATCTTCTAACTTGCTCAATTTTTATTCCATCTAACTGTATATTTAAATGTTTGTTTCGGTCCTATAACCATAACTTTGGTTGACTGTCATTCCAAATTCTTCAGATACCGTGCTCCATATTTCCATATTCTTTTGTAAATCCTTCTCTTTCCCTGCCATAATTATCAAATCATCTGCAAAAGCTGCTTCTGATATATCCACTCTTTCTAAATGTCTGTATCCAACGTGTAGTTTTGCCATTTTGGTTGACGATTATTTTATTATTTCATCAATAAAAATTGTGAATAATAATGGACTTAGTCCCCCTCCTTGCCTTAATCCTTCTTGTGTTGAAAATGGTTCTGAAGTTTTATTTTTGTACATTTTCTATTATTTTCGATTATGTCTATTATTTTGTAGTTTACTCTCCTTCCTTCTAGTACTTTCCATAACTTCTCCCTTGGTACTTTGTCAAAAGCTTTTTCTATGTCTATGAATCCTATATATACCTCTTTTTCTTGCTATGAGAACTTATCAATTATCTGTTTCACCGTAAATATGTGGTCTTGGATGCTTCTAAATCCACTTTGCGATTCTTCGAGAGTATTTTCTATCATTGGTCTTAGCTTACTGTCTTTAATCTTCTCGTATACTTTCATAGCTGTACTAAGTAAATTTATTCCTCTATCTTCTGTCTTCCAATCTTCTGGAATCTGTTCTTCCCTCCACGCAATGTTGTATATGTTCAATAATATTTTTGTTCCTGTTTCCACTAAATTATATACTTATTCAAACATAACCCACCTCCGCTGGAAGTAATTTGTTTAAACGAAAAAATATCGCATTCGAATGTAATTAAAACTTGTCACAGTGCATAAAGGACACTAACTATACGTAGTAAACTCTACGTTAATTACTTGTGGATGTGCACGCATAGCATTGCTATAATTGCAGCAGCCGAGGCCGAACGGATTTTCTCTGAAAAATAAATTTTTGAACTTCGTTAGCTTTGCAATTATAATTATTTATAGATGTTCTGATTACAGATTAATTAGCAAATTATTACTGGTGGAGGTAACCAGAAACTAAAATACATTATATTATCCGTTTTTCCTGCATTTCATTGATAAAACCGCAGGCCGGAAAAGCTACATACGTGCTTTTGAGGGCTTTCCAACTTCGTAATATCGGTGTGAAAAATTATTTCACAAAGTGAAGGAAATAAAAATAGACAACGAAATTTCTATTAATATTTTTTTATACCACTTAACTTAGCGTACAAGTTTTACAAAGGAGACTCATAGTTGTAAAATATTTTACTATAGACAACTAATAAAATATGATTTTCTCAAAGCAGCAGCGTTTTTCTTTTAGGCCCCAGAAAGGTATTTCAGTCCCCCTCTTTGCTAGTTCATCTGCTATTTCATTTCCTTCTATTCCAGTGTGTCCTGGAATCCATAGTAAGGTGACTATATTGTTCTCTAGTTCATTGAGTTCGTCTAGGCCAGGGGTTACCAACCTTTTTTTGTCTACTGCCCACTTAAAGAATAAATTATTTTTTAACGCCCCCCTTTTTAAACATACTTAAAAACCGCTAAGTACTTATAACTGATTATTGAAACGCAACTTTATAGTATTCGGACAGAGTATCTTTTATTAAAAATAAAACAAGCATAATCAATTCTTATATAAAAACTAATGTGAAGGTTGAATCTGATGCTGTTCAATAAGTTTGTTGATATCAGGTTCCAATTTACTCAAAAACAGCCGCAAGTCGCCACGTTCGGTAACACGCAAACGATTTCTCTTTTTAGTAAGCAGCGTTGCCACAACACTAAATCCACGTTCACACAAATATGACGATGGGAATGCTATTATGAATCGTTGAACAATTGACCACAATCCAGGGTGCAATTGCGGGATCGGTTTTTGTAGCCAAAATTCTTGATATCCATTTTTGAACTTGATTTTTATTTCTTCGTTTGTTGTCAATTCTATAAGTTCTTCTTCCAGCTGTGTTGACATTTGAAAACGGATCCAACACCCAGTCTGGTATTTCCAAGTTTAAAATGTCCTGGTATCGTTCGGTGAAGTCAATGTGGAGGTTTTCCAAATGTTGGCAGTAGGCAAACAAGTCGTCGTTACTGCAGGATACTGATAAATTCGGAAAATTGTGAAACTCACGTCTGCCCATATTCTTTTTGTGCAGAAGCAGTTTGGCTGCGAAAGCAGCAACGACATTTTTTGTTTCAATTAAATTTAGTTCATCGCCTTGCAGTTGGAGGTTCATGTCGTTGAACAATTTATACAGGTCTGTCATGTAAGCTATATCATTCTTTGATGTTATGAGCTTGTTGCGCAGTTCTGTATCTTTAGTTTCCAAGAACTCTATCACAGAGTCAAACAGGTTGTAAAATCGAAGCAGACAATTGCCTCTTGACAGCCAACGAACTTCAGTATGAAGCAACAAACGGTTGAAATCTTCGTCATTAGTAACACAAAGCTGATGAGATAATCTATCATTCAAAGAGCTGCTACGGATTTTATTGACTGCTTTGATGACATATTGTAGTGATTGAAATAGTCGTTCACTTAAGTTTCTAGCAACCAAATGTTGTCTATGAATAACGCAATGTATAGCAAGGACATCTGGAATTTTATTTTTTAAGTACGCTATGAAGCCTTTATGGCGCCCTGTCATAGCCGGAGCGCCATCCGTAGCAACTGATATAATATTTTTCAAAGGAATCTCTTTCTCTTCACAAAACTTTTCTAATGTATTGAATATGGTTCCGCCTTTTGTATCTGTCTCCAAATTTTTGGCAAACAATAGTTCTTCACGTATATTTTCTCATCTTTAATAAACCTCACGTAAGATAGCAACAACGCTTCATTAGTTGGTAAAGTGGACTCATCGAGCTGAATTGAGAATTGACTAGTCCTCAGATGATTGCACAATGATTCTTCAATGTTTTCAGCCATTTCATCAATTCGTCTTTGCACATAATTATTACTCAAAGGAATTTTTCGGATAATATCTGCGGCCGGTTTATGAAGCACAGTAGTTATTACTTCCTTTATTGCTGGCAAAATTAACTCTTCTCCGATGTTGTGTGGTTTGCCTTTTTGAGCAATTAAGAAAGAGATATTGTACGAAGCTCGAAGTCCGTCGTCATCTTGCTTAGCAGCCGCCGAAAATAGTTTTGATACACTTGGCTGAGTATTATGCTTCTTCTCTAGGTCTTGAAAATATGCTACATTCTTGTCTTTCTTATCTGGATGCATTTTATTCAAATGATCTTGCAGTCTTGAAGGCTTCATTGCTTCGTTCGAAAATGTTTTTAGACATAGAAGACACAAAGGCGACGACGGGTTTGTGAGATTTTCAATAAATCCGAATTTAATATATTCCGCAGAGTATTGCCGTCTCTTCTTTTTTTTTTCGACATTGTTTTGTTTTGAGAAATACGTAAGTGTTGAAATCAAGTACTGCTTATCTATTATGCGCGAAACCGCAAATGAAAATAAAATAAATTTACGTCGTTTATATAGGATTGTATAAGCAGCACGCACCAACAGGAATAAGACAAACGTGCATAAACTCGTTTATCTCATTCGACGCCCAATCGTACTCGACAAGCAAGAACAAGTATTATAGAACCAGCCGATTGATACAGGAATGTACAAATCGGATTATTTAACAAAAACTTGTTAAAACATGATTGTCTATTATATCGAACCGAGTTTGAGCTATATCCTAATTAATATTAGTTGATGTTCACAAGATGTAGTCGAGAGTCGAGAGCTCAGTCGGTGTCTAAGAGTCTTCCTAGCTAGGTAGATGAAATTATAAATCGACCCCAAAGCCCTACACAACGCCCCCTTTTTTTTCTGGGTCTCTTACCGCCTCCATTTAGGCCTGCAGCGCCCACAAGGGGGCGTTATCGCCCAGGTTGGGAAATACTGGTCTAGGCATTCCCACACCATTTTGGAACTGATTACACAAGAGCTCAGTGTTTTAATGGCTGCTTGTCTCTGTTAGAAACGTTTGGAAATTCTGCCGTTGGTCAAAGGTTAATTTTCCCAAGTCCTGGTATAATTCATTCAAAACCTATATGTTCCTACGTTTATATACAGGGTGCGGCAGAAGATAGGGGATAGTAACCCCCCTAGAAGATCGTTTTCCGTAAAACCCAGGTGCGAAAATATTGATTAGGAATTAGGTTAATTGGTTTGAATATATATATGCTTCCGATCATTCATAATAATCCCACGCGTTCCATCATGTGGAATGTTTACTAACGGAAACCAATCCATTTGTCGAACTATATTTACGATGAGAGCGTTTCACATTTTCCGTTGACCAATATCGAGGAACTTAGAGCAAATTAGGGTTACATTTTACGTAACGGAATTAATTATACACTCAGTGACACTTTACAGGACGGTCAATTTTTGTTTTAACCATAACAGTCTCAGAAACTATCCTACTCCTTCAAGAAACTTGAAGATATCAACAGGATTCAATTTAGGCAAGCTTATCTAGTAGCTTGCCAGGTGCCATGGAATTTGTCATAAAATCCATAAAATCTAGATATACTTCCCTGTCTATTAGTTTGAGGTACCTATTTAGTGTTCTTTAAAACATCTGTCAAAGCTCTGGCCTAGGTATTAATTTGTTCTTACCTAGTTTTAGCTCTCCCTGAGTCTTTGATTGTCTTAAATCTCAGAAATTAGCAGTTTCATGATTCCTTTTTTTTAAAGGAACTTGAGGATATCACCAGACCCTACCATAAAACACTTTCAACTCGTTCGAAAACTAAAATATTTGGCCGATTGTCATTCACCAAAATTTCAATTTTCTTCCATTTTACATTCAGAAAAAATGTACACTTTATTAGTTTTAATTTGTGTTTTTTTTCTGCATTTATTTCCATCCTGTACAATTTTAGAATCCATCTGTACTTTATCAAAATAGAGCTGGTTGAGAGTTTCCGTTTGAAAGATGCCCAAGGCATTTTAATGATTTTTAAATTTATGGCGAATGCGCCGCGAATCCGCCATTTTTTTAAAATTGAGTGATTGTCTTAAATCTCAGAAATTAGCAGTTTCATGAGTCCTGTTTCTTATAAGAACTTGAGGATATCACCAGGCCCTACTAGACGTTTCCGATGAACACATCTTCTCTTTTTTTGTAGTGCTGGTACATCAAAACTAAAATTAAACCGGTAAGCCGAAAACTAATTGATACTTAATATTCAGATATCAATTCTGATTGGTTTTCCATAATGTGCCATCAATAAGAATTACCCTGTATAAGAAAATAGGGGAGATTTTTGAGCTGCTTCTTAGTGCAAACGGACTAGCTTTGATACCGAGACATAAGGAGTAATAGGATAATGAACAAGCACGTAAATCTAAACGGCTCAGAGTCCTTCAGTGACATTACTAACACTTAGGCCAAGGGAAATTAGATAGATATGTAGATTTAACAGAAACAAAGAGAAGTACAGTGTAAGTGAGTATGGTCGAGAGTCATCCAAAAATTATGTTGAAATGGAGTAGAAAACTAGGTACTACGCTCTATCTTTTTTTTTTCAAATTTCTGGCTATGAATTTCTTCCCATGTATTTTCCTGGTCGTATTCTTCCAGTGTTTATTGTGTTGTTCTTTCACCCACCCTTTTAACCATGACCTCGTTAAGCATCTGGGGATGCCCACAGCAGGTTCGGGTCCGTTCATCAGAGTTGGCGATCCTACTCTTGCAATTTCGTCAGCTTTTTCATTGCCAGCGATTCCTTTGTGACCTGGGACCCACTCCAGTGTTACACTGTTCCGAGTCGCCAGTCTTCTAAGTTCTTCGACGCATTCCCATACTAGCCGAGATGTCACCCTATAGCTTTGAAGTGCTCTAAGGGCAGCTTGACTGTCACTGTAGATCCTGATCTGCCTGTTTTTGTAGGCTCTCATATTATTTGCCCTTGTACATGCTAGTATTGCATAGACCTCTGCTTGAAATACAGAGGCTTTTTTCAGTCGGGTTAGTGCTGCCCTTGCTTCGCACATTATGACACAATGTAGCGGAGGAAGGTCTAGCATTGTCTCCAGCGCAGCTGTAGGAGTAGCCCTCATTGCCCCTGTAATTCCAATGCATGCAAGTCTTTGGACCTTGCTTAGTTTTAGCATAACAGAGATGCATATGTGATCCTGGGAATGACAACCATTTTGTACAGCTAGTGTAGGTCTAAGTCCCCATTTAGTGCCGTGAGTGCGTATGGCAACCATGAAGGTCACCTCAGCTTTCTTGATCACGTGCTGGAAATGTCGGTTCCAAGTTAGGCCTGGGTCTAGGATAACCCCAAGATATTTCACTTCATCCGACAATCCTTCCCTTTTCCTTCTTCTGGTGAACGGAATTATCTGTGTTTTTGAAGGACTAATACGTAGCCCTTCTTTTACAGTCCAGCCTGTTACTACATTTAAAGCCATCTGGAGTCTGTCTCTGGTTGTACTGTTGTATTTACCTTGGAATAGAATTACCAGGTCGTCTGCATATCCCATGGTGTTAAATCCTTCTCTGTGTAGGGTTCTGATGAGCCCGTTCATGACCAGGTTCCACAGCAGCGGGATAGTACTCTCTCCTGCGGACAACCCCTGGTTGCACGTACGGCCATTGTCTCCCCCATTAGAGTTGATTCTATGAGCCTGCTTCTGAGCATGCAGTCTATCCACCTGCAGCTCGTGGCATCGATCCCAGAATTCCTCGTCGCCTTAGCTATAGGTATTGTCAAAAGCTCCTTCTATCTCTATCCTTAATTAATATATAAAAAAACGAGTGACTAAAGATGTTTTTGACACTAGTGGCTTACTATACTTTTTCTATGCTCGCGGGTAAAAACATATTTATATTTTATTTTTGCTAATGTCAAACAACCTATTTATCGGATATAACTAATTTTTGTTCAATTATTAGTAAATAAAACTAAGAAATTAAGTGGCGTGGAATGAAATTTCTGTTTCCAGTGTATTAATTTTGGACCTCAATATTTTAACTTCAATTCGAAATTCATCAAATCTTGAAAGATACAAACAATAATTTTTAATACGTTAAATAGATGGTGTTTCAAAAAAATTATTGTATCTTTCAAGTTTTTGATCCGAACCCTTGGTAAAGTAAAATATGAGTCCGAAACTAAAAACTTGGAGGGAAACAGTAAATTTTCCTTGATTCTGATCGTGGCAACCTACGTCATCAGAGATACTGTCTAGTTTTATTATTGTTTTCCCTTGTGTAGGACGAAAAGAATCAGATTCTAACGACAAACGCTTGGTTAAATTTGGTAAGTGTCATGAGGTCTGTCTAACCTCACGCAATGTTATAGCAGATCAAACACTTACTAAGTGCCTGGATTTAACAGTCGGTGTTTGATACTGTATTGAGTGGCTATTGATCGTATACATAAATAATATATATATAGCTCCCGAGGCTACAAAAACTATCTATACCATCTACTCATATCCTGTTATCATAATTAGTTCAAATTCGTATCAAATTATATAGAATAGAATTGTAATTATGTTTTAAATTGAATGATCTGCATTTTCCAATGGAAACCATCGGTTTTCTTAGCCTGTTGGAATTTTAAAATTTGTTATATTTTGGTAGCACGACTAAATATCATGTCCAAAAATATCCTGCCAAAAAACCCCATCCAATAAAATCCTGTTCAAGAGCCAAGATACAAGTCTATTACTTGGTTTAAGAAGGGTGAATCCAATTATTGTATTCCCTTCCCCTTCCTTATATCCTTCTATCAGTACCTATATTAACCGCGTGTTTGATAAAGAAAGGTGAGTGGCTGTACCTCAGAATAATTCTATGATAAAAAAATCATTTTTAGTTCTTCAACTTTACCGCCATGTGCCGCATTAGTAGTGCCAACAGAAAACTACAATTTTATTTGTGCTGTGAAAATAATAAGGCATAAATATTTTCACTCAAATCTCTTAATCAAACACTCGGTATATTTATTTCATGATTTGCATCTTGACATAATTATTACTCATTACAGTTGATATTTATATACAGTGTGGAAACCACTTATGGTATAAAATTCTTTATGTCATTATTTTAGAAAATTATAAAAAATGCCGAGACACGTCAACTTTTGAATTGAGTTGTGCGTTATGTAAACATAAATTTAAATGTGCAGGGTGATTCACGCAAGTATGCCATAGTCGGTGTGTTTTTTTTAATGAAACACCCTGTATATTTGTATATTTTTGAAATCCTCTTAAAGAACCGATTCCAACAAACTAAATAATGTATGGTCAATTATAAATTATTCAGGGTGACATTTTTATTTTTACAGTTATTAAACACATACATAAAATACCTGATGTATTTGATTTTAATACATAAAAATAAATGCTCAAAATGTTCTCCACCTAGCTGTTGGCAATAGCACAGTCTCCTATAGAACTCCTCCTTAACTTTGTCTAAAGTTTGAGGAGAAATATTCCGTATTTCTGTAGTTATCCTGTCCTTGAGGTCTACAATGCTAGTTGGTTGTGTTGTATATACTTTGTTCTTGAGATAACCCCACAGTAAAAAATCTAACGGCGTAAGGTCTGGCGATCTAGCTGGCCTCTTCGTCCAATCTATTTATTGGGGAAGATTTCATCTAAATAAGTTCTTACCATTAAAGCCCCATCTTGCTGGAACTAAACATTTTCATTCGGTAAGCTAGGATCTATTGCGTTGGGATATAAGTTTGCCAACGCAGGAATAACTTCATTTCTAAGCATATTTGAATATTTTTCAGCTGTCAAATTTCCATCTATAAATATAGGACCAATAATATGGTCGCCTATGATACCGGCCCAAACGTTCACCTTTTGAGGGTACTGAGTATGTGTCTCACGCATCTAATTAGGATTCTCTGCTGACCAATATCTACAGTTCTGTCGGTTTACCTCTCCATTCAATGTGAATGTTGATTCGTCAGAAAAAAGAATGGTACCAAGAGCTATCTCATTTCTTAAATCCATTCTACGATCTGGATCGTCTTCTGTTAACTCCTGCACAAAAGTTAATTTGTAGGGATGAAGTTTTTCTTTATGTAGACATCTTAGAACAGTTGTATGATTAACATTATTTTCACGGGCAATTTGACGTGTACTTGAAGTTGGATTCTCTTCGACACTTAACAAAATATCCACTTTCACATAATCTGCAACGAAGTGTGGTTTTCTTTTCAATGGTTTGACATGTCCAAGTTCTCTGAATTGTGCATGAATTTTAGACACAGTACTTTGTGAAATATTAGGCAATTCGGGATACCTGTGATTAAATAAGTTTGCCACTTCAACTTGACTTCTGCAGTTATCTCCGTACCCGATCATCATTAAAATCTCAATTCGGCGAGTCTCAGTTAAATATTTCATTGTTATGTCGACAAGGAAAGAGTGTTTGACAAAGATTCTACTTTTTCAGTATAAACTGTCAACACATCAACAACTGACAGAATAGAAAACAATCCACATTATTTACCGATTTTGTTGACGTGTCTTGGCATTTTTTATAATTTTCTAAAATAATGACATAAAGAATTTTATTCCATAAGTGGTTTCCACACTGTATAAAATGGTAACAGTGAAAAAAATCCCGCTTTGCGTTATTTCTTTCTTGCTCCCGTATTCCTGAACGTAAAAATATAAAATCTCTTGACAGGGAAAAAAGTCTGTACGGTGGATATAATTAGATAGGTATCCCAATATATCTTTGAAGATTTCTTGTGGGATTCTAAAAGAAGCAAATCGAGTACGTATTTTATAGGGAAACTAAATATATTATAAAGTTTATGTAGGTAACCAACTTCTCCGGAAACCATCCGTTTTTTCTCAATAATATTTATTTTCAGTAGAAATGTATCTGAGTAGAACTGATTATACCAGAACTCAGAGCTTTAATTTTGAAACAGAATTGGGATTTTTCTCAAGCTTTTAGAGAGTTTGGCTACTAGCCCTATCCTCACCTATTGCTTTAGAGCCATCTTTATTTCATTAAATGGGATCCCATAACTACTACCCCACGCAAACCTTGAGCTACAACTCCAAATATTCCTGCCAGGCTTTTGCACACTGCACTCTTCTGGAGATTACTGTGTAGGGTCAGATCTAGATATTTGACTTCTTGTCTGTATTCAACCTCGCTCAACCTCTGTACACCTAGCTCAGTATAGTATAGTTCAATATTCAAAGAGTATTCTCAAACTTCCCACTGACTTTTACGACAATATCATCAGCATATTCTTGGCAGGATGTTTTAAGCTCAGTCAAACCATTCGTACGTCAGCTGGGATCGTTTGATAGTTGCTTTGAGCTTTTCCCATCCTTTCCTAACCCTCTGTATACCATTTCGATTGCCTCCATATACAAGGAATACGATACACTGCCCGGAGAGGGGAATACGACCCTGTCTCTCTGTATAGCATAATTACAATTAATAAACTTATAGATAATATTTCCAGTTATGTTGACAGAATATGAGTTATGGTGTTTTTGGTCTTGATCAGACAGTACAAATAGCTGAGCGTTAATAAAGAAAAAATAACTCAGACTTGTTGTGCTATGCATGCCATGTTATGTTACTAACTACCGTTGTTTCCCTTTTATTGTTTTACCATAGGACGAGAAGAATCAACTCCTAATAACAAATATTTGGCTTTCTTTGGTAAGTGAAAACCAATTGACTAACTAAATTATGTACACACACGGCAGTTTGTTGATTTTGTTCAGTTTTTAAATCTTTTCTTCATTCTTAGATCTGAACCTATCAGAATGGTATGATATGGTGTTGTCCATCTTTTCACCTGTACAGAGCTAGTGTTTCTAATGTATTGTTGTGTCGTTGCCTACATATTTCGGCAACTTAAATAGACCTCCATTCCTACCTTCGACTTCACAAAAAGTTTATCAAAGCACGCCAGTTTTTTTCAAAAAGCACTTTATCAAAATAAAATTGGAACAAGCCATTCAAATAGTTAAAGAGACACTATCAAACCAAAAGATTTGCTAGACTGAGAGTTAAAATCTCGAAGAGTGTGTGAGCCCACCAGCAGTATTTGGACGAAGAAGCAGTATGATGCTGAGAATGACACAGATTTATCCAGAACAACCAATAGGTATCTTGTTTGGGCCCTGTAGGCTCAACAAACACATGAAATAGTCGATCAGTCATCAATATGTCCGCAGTGTGTCAAGGTCACTCATATGCAGGTTTTGCCAAACTACCTCAGCAGAAATACTGGGCTACTGCGAAGGCCTGTCTAGGTTTCCGAAGATGAAAAGGAAAGGAAAAGTCAAAGCCCTTCCAATATAAGTAGTAATTACTTTTGTAGTTAAGTGAAAAAAATGGCGTTCTTGTATAAAGTAACTCGAAATATTGGTAGAAGTGTTGGTCTACTGTCCCTAGATGTACATGCCTCCCGTAAAAATTTGGTTTAGTATATTGAAGTTATTTGCTCGGAGAAAATAAAACCCGCGAGTATAAATTTCTGATTCAGAGTACTAAGTAGTTGGATAAGTTGACAGCAGGTGGGCATAATTTCTTAACACGGGGCCAGACGGAGTCTTAATTGATACGTTTGTTCAACTACAAACAGCGCAGTGTATATCTAGGAGTTAATTTGCATTTATATGTATTATGTGTTGTATATACACTGTAGACGTATCTGTACATATTTTTTAACTTGACTGTAATTGTATATAATCTTCTCCATTTAAAAGTAATAATTTGAATCCGAAGTCTTTTGGCCATGAAAGATTAGTTTTTGTGCATATTCAGCTCGAGCTGATTGTGTTGGTTGAAGGAAACCTTATTTTCCGTTTCGATCCCTTTGATCTCTCGCCGAGATGGCATTCAAATTAAAATAATTTCTCTATTGCTTGAATTGGCAGCAAAGTTATCTTTGATTGCTCTGGAAAATGGAATGTTTATGATTAAACTGATTGATAGTATAGATATAAAACTGAATCAAGGCTATTTAGATATCTCCTGTGGCTTTATTGATTTATCTCATTTAGACATGTATATACTTTTTCATTTTATCTGGTATATAATTTACTTGATTTTATACACTGATTTTAGTCCTTGAAAACGGATATATAAAAATTGGATAGCTCAGATATTTAATAGAATGCACTCTGGTATTATCATGGTAATCCTTAGTGTGTGTGTCCAATTGGATCAGTCTTCTTAGAGCAGGTACTCTCCTGGAATTGCAGCTCAAGATTTAGATTTTGTTAAAGTTGAAAAAAGGGACTAAGTTAAAAATTTTTTCGAAAAACTGAGTCTACTAGTCAAGTTCATTTTCTAAAAAACTTCATTCTACAAATTTTTATAGTCTTTTTGATTGAAAATAAGGAGTACGTATTCAAAATTTACTATAAAAATGAAGAAATTTCAATTTTTTCAAAAAACTGAGCCTACCAGTCGAGTTCATTCATTCTAAAAATGTTTATAGTCTTTCTGATTGAAAAAAATGAGTAGGTATGTATTCAAAATTTACTGAAAAAAGTAGAAATTTCAATTTTTTCAAAAAACTGAGCCTACCAGTCGAGTTCACTTTCCAAAAAACTTAATTCTACAAATTTTTATTGTCTTTCTGATGGAATATAAGGAGTATGTATTCAAAATTTACTATAAAAATGTAGAAATTTCAATTTTTTCAAAAATCCGAGCCTACCAGTCTAGTTCACTTTCCAGAAAACTTCATTCTACAAATTTTTATCGTTTTTCTGATTAAAAAAAGGCGTAGGTTTTCAAAATTTACTAAAAAAGTATAAATTTCAATATTTTCAAAAAACTGAGTCTATCAATCAGGTTCTTTT
>CAJUYI010000040.1:313821-327674 GCA_910591695.1 Galerucella pusilla
CAATATTTTCATTGAATAGCTCATTATTCAAAACCCCTTCATGCCAATTTTCATATTTCAGATACCTTTAGTTCTCGAGATATCTCTAATTGACCGTTTATCTGCCGCACCCTGTATATATATATATCTATTTTATATTTTCCAAATATTGATATGTATGAATATAACTTTGTTTATTTTTTCTATTCAATTGTAAAATTTTTCAAAAAAGTATTGAATTAGTGAAACAACGAACACCCGTCCTTTGTCATCCATCGGCCACCAATCAACAAAATCTTCAATATTTAGACAAAATGTATACATTTATTCATTCGAGGTATTACTGCCGTGTGTGTTAACATTTAAATTATTTTTTAACAATGCTGCTTAAATAATAAACTAACCAATTAGAAATAGGATTTTTATGTATATAATTCATTATTGCAAAAATATTATCAAAAATAATTCGTGAAGTAGAAAAAAATTACATTAAAATTTTGCGAATTGATTTTTGGAGAGATTTTGCAATAAAAGTTCTGAGAGCGTAGAGGTTTAAGATGAAAATAATGCGATTACGAACAAAATATTTGGTTGGTTTTTACGGAAACTGAACCTAAATCTGGTTTAAAAATAATTTTATTTTTTAATCTTCTTAAAAAATTCTACACGTGGACAAGCTAAAAGCCTGCAAAAAAACAAAAAATAGTAAATCCACAGTATTTTTTGATAAAAATAGGTAGAGCAGAAAAATCCTTGAAATTTAAAAATGAAAACAGCAATTCTTTACCATTTTTCGATATTTTTATCAATAAACAATCCTCAGTACATGATCAAATCAAATTTTTAAATTTTTAGTCCAATCATTCTGAAAGCTTGAAAAATCACAATACGATAGAGCCAAATACAACCTACATTTTTTTTTTCGGGCCGAAATGGAAACTACCCTACTACTACTACTGAATGTGCAGGCGATCCTTGACCTAGCCAGACTAAAGTCAAGGTTCCTGAGGCCACTGGCGGGCCCATTGTGCCATTCCTGCTACCTAGACATCCATGAAGCCGAGTCTTTCAATAAAGGCCACAACATTTTTTAGTGGATGCCTGCTTGTGTCTCCAGGGGCCATGACAGCCCAGTGTGGACACTCTAAGAGAACATGGACTGACGTTTCGTCAGTCATGCCGCAACCCCTACATAGGGAACTTTCCTCTACTCCTAGGTTGTAGAGGTGTTTCCTCATACAGCAGTGCCCTGTTAGGAGTCCTGCTATCTTCCTCAACCTACTCCTTGGTAGTTCCCCAGCGTGTCCATCAGTCCATCCTTTCAGTAGAAGTTTGGATTGTCTTGGATCCTGCAGAGCATTCCAATAAGCGAGGTGCTGGTTCCTCGACTCCTTGCGTATTGTTTGTTTTGTTAGGCCCGGGCCGCAGAAAGGAGCTGCAGATTTGTGTCCTTGGGTTCCTAGAGTAAATTCCAGCCCCTGCTCTGTCACCACAAAGTGGGCGGTAGCACACCCCCTTGCGGACAACCTCTAGCGACGATCACTTTCGCCACATGTTCTTTCCATGTGGCCTCTACTGTACGGTTGCACAACATGGCCCCAAGCCAGTGAGTGATCATTGGCTCTATTCCATGATTTGCCGCAGCCCTACACATAGATCCTACAGGGGTGCTGTCAAACGCCCCTTTTATATCCAAGAATGCCATTTTCAAGCGCCTTCTCCACCTGGGTTACCAGTTGGTGCAAGGCACTTTCGGTTGACTTGCCACACCTGAAAGCATGTTGTTGTTGTGCAAAGGACACCTAAGCCCAACCTTTTCCTTCATGTACCGATCAGCCACCCTCTCCAGTGTTTTTAGCACAAAGGATGTTAGGCTAATGGGTCTGAAGGATTTAGCCACTGTGTAGGTATTACGACCCGGCTTGGGTATGAAGACAACTCTCACCTGCCTCCACTGTTCGGTGACGTACCTGCGTGCCAAACAGGCCCGAAAGATATGCTCCAAAATTGTGCCAACGGCCTCCCAGCCTTGTTGAAGCAAGGCCGGGAAGATTTGGTCTTTTCCCGGAGACTTGTATGGTCTAAACGTCCGTATTGCCAACATATGCCATGTCTGGACACTCCCGCTCGATTTCCTCATAACCGGGGAAGTGGACTCATCTTCTCGTAAGCATCCACTGTAACAGTATTTCATTTGGTCTTTTGGGTGTTTTCAATGATTTTACTTTCACGATTTATAAATGAAAACTGTTCAGGTTATGCTATTGTAATTTTTTTTTAAGTAGTCTGGTCTTTTGAGAAAACTCTCCCAAAATATATGTTCAATAATTATAGTTTTCTGGTATTTACAAGATTTTTATGTTGAAAATTTAGAAAACTTTATGACACTATTTGAAGTTGAAAGAATTATTTTATTAAAAAATCAAGTTGCTCAGTCGATTTTTCGTCCAATTTCACGAATTTTTAGTGTTTTTCATTGTTTTTTTTTGTAAATTTTATAAAAACATCACCTTCTTTCGAAATTGAAGATTTTCCCAAACATTCATTCCGCGGATTGATGAGCAAAGCTCGAAAATAAGCTCGAGTTGTTTATTAAAAGCCATCCGGTGGGAAACAATATAAATTTAGTTCGATTTTTTTTTATTGCTATTATTGTTGCATATTCCGCTTGTCAAACAAATGAGTTTCCAGTTCACAAACATCGAGAGGTCAACGAACCAGTATAATCGAACGTTGACCTCTGGTACTAGATTAACTATTCTTCTCAACAAGGGAATTAAATAAATTTATAATACATAAGTTAAAAGTCAATCAGGAAAATTTAGCATATATATGGATTTCTCCCTAGTCTTTGTATGTAGTTATTTAAAGTTATCCTAAAAAAAGGAACCGACTCTAATGAGAATTGATCGGGTAATCTGAACCTAATTGTAATTCTTGTAGTGAATTCTTAATGTATTTAATTTTCCCATTGCAATTTCTACTTAATCTCAGTCTGGCAAAGATCCACGTTGGCTTTAACATTAAAATTGTCACATTCCAACAAATGGAATTTTCATTCATACTTCTCTTGTTATTCTAGAAATAGAATATGCTTAATATATTTATCGTAAAATTCGAATTTTCTAGATAATATTGAAATGCTCTTATTTTATTGTGAATAAATTCCTCAATATCAATAAAACCTACAAATTTCCCTTTATTTTTAAGTTGAATTTTGTGAACTTCTTTGCTCTAGAGTGCGAATAGTGTCAAATTATCTAAGAACGGCCGTCGGCCATATCTCAGGAGTGGATTATTCCTGGGATATGGCCGACGACCGTTCTTAGTTGGCCACCCGGTAATAATAGCTGTGGTTCGTTATCGCTTTACTACTCTGTATATATCAGAAATCACTTAAAGTAAATACCTCACGCTCGACGAACTTGAATCCTCAATACAAATCCCTGTCGTCGATATATTCATTATATTCTTATAACGATTCTATTATCGACGATTTAAACACTTTTATAAAAACGTTACATTTTAAAAATCATACACTAAACATAATCTCGTTTAAAAATCATAAAATTGTTAAATCAACTTATCCTAGCACGTCCATAATGCACTGCTTCTGCATGTCGATAATTGGTCGCCTTTTTATTTATCAATTTTACGAAATTTCATCCTGCGTAGTATCAATACTATAGCACAGATTTAGTTTGTCGAATTTGGCCAATATCAACCGAATTTTTTGTCAAATATTGATGAAAATATGAGGCATTTAAAAATATATTTCAAGGTTTTCGTTCCCGAGCAAACTTTCCGCCTGTCATGTCAAAAATGAGGAGGCACCTCATTTATTTAATAGAGCCACATTTATTTTCAAAAGGCGAAGAAGATATCTGCAAGATACTACACTATATACAACAGTGTTTTAAATTACTTTCTCATTTATTATATACTCTTGATACATACTTATTTTGGAGTAACATTTCATGAATGAAATGCCACAGCTTCAAGCGTTGTCGAGCTATTGCGCTAGAGCCGACCTAGTACATCTATTGGCAAATAGTTTCCCAATGAAGCCTTTTCTGAGCTGTGCTAGAAGCAGCATAGTACAACTATAGATCTAGAAACGACCTAATATATACAGTGCTATACAGAGTGGCACTGTGACGTCATCTATTACTATTACGTCACCTGTTACCATTCGTAGAGAAGTTTACAACACTTTATTTCCACCCTCCAAATTTTATTTGTTAGTGTAGCCGTTCATAAGATACGAGGGGAGGAGAGGACTTTTGAATAGCACTGTAAATACTCGTGAATAGAGACTTCCATTGACTTTTTACGTCTTGACATGCCGCTTATTAAAATTCACTCAGATTTTTATCGAAAGATACCTTGCCATTAAGAAATAAACATGGTTAAGGTCTTAAAGTGTCACATGGATATAACGAACTAATTGCCCGTTTAGTTCATAAAAAAGTTCGGTTCAACCTCTTCTACATTGAATAGAATTTATTTCTATTTTTACTGCATCTACTACCAGAAAATATAACCATTTATCATGTTACTTTCATTTAAAATGCGATGCAAAAGGATCAGTATTCCATTTTCCTTTGCAAATAAATCAGAATAAAAATCCTGCGGCTCATAATAAAGACTAAAACTAGTTTTCCACTTTTACCAGATTTATTCATGAGGCCAGCTCGATTTTAAAAATTTGTTTGGTCCCTTAACGCATATTATAAAAATCTCGAGTATCAAGAAGGTTCGACAAATTGAATTCATATTATAACCAGGGTTGGTATAAGAGACATAGGTTCGTGCTAGTAATCCCTGTAGATTATGTAACTCCCATGCTGGGCGATGGGACTATAATATTCAATAAAGATGGTGATACTCATCTGCATTCCTGGAGGATTTAACCACAACACAAATTAATGGATTACAGGATAATTAACCAGTGAGATTCTCCTGAAGGATTTGAAACTTCATATTTTCATTAAGTTTGTGCTGAAAGGAATACGGAGATTATGTGTTTTCGTATATCTATTATAATAAAAATGTTATTCTTATTATTCTCAAATTAATTCTGTGTTAGAAATTCTATTTTAAGGAATGTAGGCATGTGAGCTTTGGATTGAACTGTAATTTTTATATGTTGTTTGTGAATATTTGTAAAAAATTTCTGTATAAACTATGAAAAAGGATAGAAATCTGCAAGTCCAAATTATTTAAATAATTATCCCAGAAAAAGTATTAAGTATTATTAACAATTTGATATTTTGCAGATTTTTATCCGAAATATTCAACAAATTTCAAAATCAGTATATTTCTTTTATATTAATTTGACGTATGATCCAGGAATGGAATGACTACAACTTGCGATGGAACGAATCTGACTATGGAGGAGTTAAGGACTTGCGGATCACCCCAAACAAGCTATGGAAACCTGACGTTCTCATGTATAACAGGTAACATGTGTAATGCATTGACTGTTGCATCATTTTTAAGCTTTTGAAATTAACAATTTTGCTGTTTGACCAGTGAAAAAATACTAGCAGGGAAACTGGGATTATAATCATTACATGATATACAACGTGTCCCAGCTATCCCTTCTTTCCGTACTTTTATTTTATTACTGGTCAAAAAATATTGGGTTGTCGGGCATTTTCTTGCGATATTTGTTAATATATCGGCTATTTTTCTAGTTTATAATAAACTCGTGTTCGAATGGTCCTACTCAGGACCCAAACAGTGCTGGACTCATCCCCAATGTGATGCCTACCAACCAAACCTACCTCAAACTCGCCCTTCACCAAAGTCCTTCTCTCCCCCTGATCATGCTCTCCACTACGCCATTCCTTCTCCTCCTTTCAGACATATTTTTAAGAACAAATGTATACATACAATTATTTGACACTTTAAAACAAAATAATCCGTCAGCTGTCAAAGGGCTAATTTTTTCACGTGATTGAGAATTTTTTTCGCAAGGAAATGCTACAGCCTATGTCGCGGGCCAGTCTATGGGTGATATACGTCTTTCTGTATATTTATTACGTGTTGTCGACAATTTTGTAAATGTGAAAATCTAGGTCGCAGTATCTCCGAAACCAATCCTTTTTGGGGTCCAAAACTATATTCGAGGGTGAGATGCCTCTGCACAAGGTATTGTGTATTTGGTTCACCTTAGGTTGGCCTATATATGGCATCATTTACAAATAAAAATAATAAAATACAGTAAAAATTTATAAAAACAGAAAAATTATTTTTAAAAATGAATTAGATATTGTGTGAAAGTGAGAGAATGGTATAAATACATGCACAGTTTGCAACGAATTTAATATTACATGACGTATATAGTCATTTTCAGGGACGACTGAATAAATATCAATCAATGGAATCCTGTAGAATAGTTTAATGTTATAATTCCATGTCATATTATAACAAAATAAAATCGATTATCGATCAAACACGCACAAAATGTTGAATTCATTACTAATTGGAAATATTTTAATAGTAGAATCCTGACTAATCCTGAATAAGTTAGGCATGAAGCTGCCCCATTTGATTGCCAATCAACCTAACATGTTTCTCAAGGTTAGGAGTTGATTTATCCAAAAAATTAATAAGCTTATTGAAGCAAACGGAGGTGACATAGAACATTTGTTATAAAAGGTTTTCAGGTACTGTTCGTTTCTGATATTTCCACACACACACACACAACCTTGATGAGCCCGTCCCACCCGGGATGTTCCTCTCTAAGCGATGTACATCTCCGGGGAGGACTTCCACCACTCCCCCCCATCTTATTCGATGGGTCTCATCATCATAGTTCGCGTTTCGGCGTACAGCTCGTCTCTAGCTAAAAGCTAGCAGCTGGGGGCGAGCCGTCTTCTCTTTGGCCGGCAATTTCGGCTGAAAACCCCCTTATAGAGTGTGTCTTCTTCTCTTCCGATCTCTTACAAGCGACTTTAAGCCATTAGCTGAGCTAATAGCTTTGTCACCTGTTCGAGGATCTGTTGTTTCGTTGTTGTCGTCGTTGTTTGTTTTCACTCCGAGTCTTTTGGTAAAAGAAATTGTCTATTAGACAGTCCACTGCAACTCCTTCCTCTCTTGGGTCTTCAGTTGCTTCCTTCATTTCCTTTCAAGACCTTTTAACCAACGTTATATAACGCAGCTTCTCTCGACTTGATAAACCGATTGCAGTGTGTCTAAAGGGATGTTCTTAAGCACTCTCTCTTTCTCATTCCTCTTTCTCCAAATAATTATCTTCATTCTTCTCATGTTTCCATCTTCTGTTTGCTTTAGATCTTCTTTCTTTACTATTTTAGACGATAACATAAATGTTTTTTATGGAAAAAACAATTTGAAGTCTTGACATTTATTTTAACCGCTGTCAACCTAGTTCCTTTTTAATCCTTCCGAAATAAAGGCTTTTTAGAAAGTGAGTGACATTTTAATTTACAAATCTACAAAATATTTGGCGACTATTTTTCTGCTGATAAAGTCACATCAAGAGAGAGAAATTGAGTTGAAATATCGTAAAGGTGATACGAAGCCCGATCGAGGCTCAACTGGAAGAGAAAAGGAATAAGGTCAGGACCGAATTTCAACTGAAATAGTTATATAACTGAAAAAATTGATAAATTCATAATTCATACTTCATAAAATTTTAAAATGTATAATTATTTTTGACAATACTGTCAATGTAGAGGAAAGTCACCAAATATGGAATGTCTTCATTTATCTAAGACTATAAGTATGAAACGCAACACTCGACCATCTTCTGTTTCATTCGGTCTACTAACTATAGCACCCATACCATCGAGTCAGTTGCGCGAATGCCCTTCCCCTTCAAAACAAACAAAATAACGAATATGTCACAAAAAGCGTTCAGAATATAATCATCGATCACTTATTCTCAAGCTCAAAGTCATATATTTTGTTATTATTTTTCCTGTCTCCAGGTTAGATAGATTTTGTTTATTGCTTGGCGTCAAATTTTAATTTTACCATCATGTTCCCGGATATAAAATCCCGTTTCCTTCTTTAAGCTCAAAGCCCACGCTTCAACTGTTTCACATTGGACGCTGTGCGTTTATTGTAATATTAAGTTTACTATTTATTTAACTAGCATTGTTTTTTTCGATTTCCTCATCTCAAGACTAATCAGATTTCAGTTTACTAATTAGACTTCATTTCCTACGATTTTTATAAAAGAAAAGTTTTATGTTCAGGAATAAACTCGACTTGCAGCCGTACTGTTTCAAAATGTATCATCCCACGCAATTTCTCGTCTCTCATTAATATTTACGTACCGTGGCTTTCCAGCTATGCAGTCTCTGTGAAGCACGTATAGGGTCCAATCGATCATGTAAAAAATGCTTACTCTATACGGTCACTACACACAATTTCACAAGGTGGAACTACCAAACAGGTCACACGGTGGGAACTTTAGCTCCTTTTAAGCAATATTCAAATTTTTAGAATCAATAAATAAATACACATATTAATATTCATTTAACAAAAATATACAGTAGTAGAGGGAAGTCACCAAATATGGAATACCATTTTGTTTATAGGATATAAAAAAAAACAGCTGGTAATATTCGTTTATTACTTACCTTTAAAATTTTCTGCACGACAACAAAACAAAACACGCCTGCCACACGTGAAGCATTCGCGCAACTGACTCGATGGTGTGGGTGCGATAGTTAGTAGACCGAATGAAACAGAAGATGGTCGAGTGTTGCGTTTCATACTTATAGTCTTAGAGAAATGAAGGCATTCCATATTGGGATACTATGCCATATTTGGTGACTTTCCTCTATTAATTATAAAAATATTATTGTTAAGTTGATTGGCACAAAGTACATATTAAGTATTCCATTAACTGTAATTAATAATACAATATATGCTGACAATCAATATTTTGCACAGAGAGAATAGCTCTGAGAGCGAGGAGAGAGCGCGAGAGCCCACGCGCTCAAGGCACA
The DNA here is from genome assembly GCA_910591695.1 of Galerucella pusilla. Lineage (NCBI taxonomy): Eukaryota > Metazoa > Arthropoda > Insecta > Coleoptera > Chrysomelidae > Galerucella > Galerucella pusilla. The sequence goes on from CAJUYI010000040.1 coordinate 322,788, forward strand.
TAACATAACAACGCAACGTATCGGTCAGACCAGCCTAACATAAAGAACTAAAGTTCTAAAAACAATATAACTGTGGGAAATGACAAGGAATAAATATAAATAATATTACTCAACACATTTTGATTTGAAACCAACATTCCACACTGTTTACCTGTCAAACTATGTATTGTGAACATATTTTGTGACTTGAATAAAATATTTGGCACAAAAACATAGCAAACATCGTATTATTTAAAAGTAACAATCATCCAATAAATTTGCGTTGGTGGGTAGATGTTTGTTTTGGTTTTGTACCAAATATCTTATGGCATTAATATTTATTTTGTGTAGCAGTTTGAATGCAAATCAACTATGGATACGTTGTTTATTAGTGTACATTGTATTTAGTGTGCGAAGCAATTACAGACTGGTGATTCAATTATGCCTAATTTTGGTTCATTTTAAAAACATATGACATGGATTTATACATTTGAAAAAAAAACAATTTCGGTGATTGGATATAGAATTTTTCCACGTGATTAGCAAACTGTGCATGTATGACTGACGTAATAAAACATGTGCCATTATATAACTATAACTGCGAAATAAAATGAGCAAATACACATATTCAATGTCATACTTGATGTTTTTTGGTTATGTAAATTTATTAAAAACAAAATTAATTTATGTCCAGTAAATTGTAAAATAGAAATGGAATTAACATAACAAAAAATTGTATACCTGACAGTTTTTATTTTGATAACATTTAGTTTTGTCTATTTAATTTTCCTGATAAACTTGACTTAATTTTCCCTGCTATTTTCAAAACTTATACAAAAATATCTATTCTATTTTGGTAATACTACAAGATTTTTTCCTTCATTTTGTTTATATTTTTTTCAATAAATTTCAAGTTATTTTTCTATACTAATTTAGTTATTCACTAGCTCTGTTGATTATTTCTACACGAGATATTTTTGACAATATTCTATAATTACATATACAAGGTGTCCCAGAAACTAAATAGGATGGAAAATTATAATAAGTAGAATAAATGGCAGACCAGTTTGATAAAGAAGACTCCAAGAGTTCATCGTTATCTCAAATGTGGTTAGAATCCAAGCAAATGGGTTCAAAGAAACTGCTAAGTCAAACTATATACACTCTGTCCACTTAAGTTCGCACGATAGGGGAAACTTTTTTATTATCAATGCTCTAAAATCTAAAAAAAATTATCAGATATCAATTTTTTTAGTATTATACGGGGTTTCTCAAAAAATATAAACTTTACTCAAGAGTAAAGTACCTTTAAATTTGACAATATCGAAAAATAGTATTGAAAAAAGTTGATCAGAACTGAAAACTACATTTAAATATGCAATTGCATCCATTTACATTGAAAAAATAGGTGTTGTGCTTGTTTAATATTGTTTCTATTTTCTTAATAACGCTACCATATTTGCGTGAAATTCTAACGCGTTCTGAAGTTCTTTTTTTCAAAAGGAGCCGTTCCTTCGCCGGCACCACCTCAGCCTCCTGGGCTTAGTGCTCTGACTACAACCTATATTCAGCCAATTCGTTCCCTGTATTAGCTCATACAGGTTCTTTGCTGGTTGGTTATAGAAGTATTTGTAGATGTATTTGCCTGGTCGTATTCTTCCAGTATTTATTGTGTTGTTCTTTCACCCACACTTTCAACCATGACCTCGTTAAGCATCTGGGGATGCCCACAGCAGGTTCGGGTCCGTTCAGCAGAGTTGACGATCCTACTCTTGCGAGTTCGTCAGATTTTTCATTGCCTGCGATTCCTTTGTGACCTGGGACCCATTCCAGTGTTACACTGTTCCAAATCGCCAGTCTTCTAAGCTCTTCGCCGCATTCCCATACCACCCTAGAGCTCTGAAGTGCTTTAAGGGCAGCTTGACTGTCACTGTAGATCCTGATCTGCCTGTTGTTGTAGGCTCTCATATTATTTGCCATTGCACATGTAAGTATTGCATAGACCTCTGCTTCAAATAAAGAGGCGTATTTTCCTAGCGAGACGATTCCTTCATATTTGCTCGACTTGCTGTATATGCCCGCTCCGGTGCCGATTTCATTTTTTGATCCGTCTGTATACCAGATCAGTTCATTCGCTCTACTAAGTGGTGGTGCGTTCTCTTTCTCAAGCTCCTTTCGATCTTTGATGACAATCTCGAAGTTCTTGCGAAATATATATCTGGTGGTCATGTGGTCTGTTGGCATTTTGAAAGTGTCATCATCCACATGCCTTATCTCTGTGTGTCCTCTCCCATGTGCCACGTCATGGTCTGATGCTTTTTCCAGTCGGGTTAGTGCTGCCCTTGCTTCGCACATTATGACACAATGTAGCGGAGGAAGGTCTAGCATTGTCTCCAGCGCCGCTGTAGGAGTAGTCCTCATTGCCCCTGTAATGCCAATGCATGCAAGTCTTTGGACCTTGCTTAGTTTTAGCATAGCAGAGGATTGTCTGATCTTTGGCCACCATACCAGAGATGCATATGTACATGTACATTTTGTTTAGCCAGTGTACCATGCTGGATCTAAGTCCCCATTTAGTGCCGTAAGTGCGTCTGGCAACCATGAAGGTCACCTCAGCTTTCTTGATCACGTGCTTAAGGTGTCGGTTCCAAGTTAAGCCTGGGTCTAGGATAACCCCAAGATATTTTACTCCATCCGACAATCGTATTGGTTCACCTTGACGCGTCAAAGGGCCAAGTCCTTCCCTTTTCTTTCTTCTGGTGAACGCAATTATCTGTGTTTTTGAAGGGCTAATGCGTAGTCCTTCTTTTACAACATTTAAAGCCATCTGGAGTCTGTCTCTGACAGTTACTGTCAAACATTTGTAGCTATCAAACATTCATTAGTTTGTGAAAGCTATATTACACGTATCTACAGTAAAATTTGCATTGTTATTGTATCTAGAAATACATTTCAAAAAATAATACATTTTTTTCATATAAATAAACAAAATCGAATATTTGAACGCAGTTTTCAATTCGGATCAAGTTTTATTTATAACATTTTTCAATATTGTCAAATTTAAAGGTACTACCATCACCAGGCTATACGAAATATGTACAACTGGAAGATCTTGAGTGAAGTGACTAAGGCCACTTTTGTTCCTGCAGCTCTATTATAAACAGTTCCTGAAAGCCATTCTTATTGGGACATTCAGTACATTGATGCAGTTAAATTTGGATTCATTTCAATAATTATTAATGAAAAAACAACTATATATAAAAGAACAGTTAGATGTGAGTGCTTTTTCAGCTCAGTATCAAAAAAAGTATATGAATGATATTGAAATGAGTTATGAGCTCAAGAGTTATGAGATGCATATATATGGCTTGTTATGTGTTGGCGCATGCGCTTTTTGTTGCGGCAGTTAAAAAGTCTGCGAGATGTGAGTTAGTAACAATGGGCGGGAACTACGAGACTCAGCTAGCCGTTGCTGTGGGCCACAGCTATTTTCCGACCCTCTGGAGTCGAACAATGGGTTGATACCACAGTCGCTTCTCACTTTTGCTAATTTTCTTAATCACAAAAATCACTTGCATTTTTTTGTAAGAGCATGCTTAACGAAGTTTTTTTTGTTGTTGCGGACGGGTAGCAGCTTACAAATTCGACTTCTGCTGGGCCGGAACGTCCCTACAAACTCTCTCACTTACAGCACTAAAATCCAAAAACTAAAAGCTCAACTTTAAAAAGAAACCATAAAAGAACACCAAATTTAACAAAAAAATACCACTGACGTGCAAAATTCCATTATAAAACATCCACTAAATAATAAGAAAAGCTAAAACGACGAGTTAAAAACTGATGGTATAAAACGAAGAGAACATAACGGTCTACCTATCTAATGGTTAAGAAAGTGGTTGAGGAGACGAAAGGTAGCTAGGTCACTGCAATTGTGTTAAGCCAAATGTCTATGTTCAGTGTATGTCAATGTCACTTTAGATGTTCTGTATGCTAAATGTACAATCTAACAATGACCTCTTACAATCTATCACGGTAAATTCAAACTCCATTTCAATAGGGCAGCCGGAATTTAAAAAAATCAAAATAATGATAACAACAAAAGTCTGAATAAAAAATATTTTGAAAAAAATCTATTATTAAACAGAATCTACATTCTTCTTGCTCCAAAATTTAGTGCAGATATTTTTTTTTCGGCTTTGCCCATTTCTTCCAATACAAAATTGGAAGTTTTAAAGTCACAATATTTTAAAGACAAAAGATCACAAAATGGTGAAATAAACATACTACCGATATACTAAATAGTATAACACTTACGTAAACAAACATAACAGCTGGTAATACTCGTTTATTACTTACCTTTAAAATTTTCTGCACGACAACAAAACAAAACACGCCTGCCACACGTGAAGCATTCGCGCAACTGACTCGATGGTGTGGGTGCGATAGTTAGTAGACCGAATGAAACAGAAGATGGTCGAGTGTTGCGTTTCATACTTATAGTCTTGGAGAAATGAAGGCATTCCATATTAGGATACTATTCCATATTTGGTGACACTGACAAAGTATTTGCCTCATTTCTAAAGTAATTGCAAGAAGATATCAATTTTTTCACGATCTGATGATAAAAATATATCATTATTTCATATAATTTAATTAAAACATAAATATTAAATTCAGACTTTTGTTGTATCGTTGAAAAACAATTTAAACAGTTAATCCGAAAGGTTGATTCAACTTAACTTTTTTCTAAACATTGCACAACTATAAATATTACACACAACATTTCCATATAGTATGCTAGAAGATTAGTATTAGACGGGATTTGCTTCTCCATTAGACTCCGTTTCATTAGGGAAGAAGCGAAGAAGCTGCACATAACAATATCTGAACATCAATATCGTTCAAAGC
>CAJUYI010000040.1:332674-352397 GCA_910591695.1 Galerucella pusilla
TGTTTACAATATTATGAAAACCATACAACTTCATACAACTTTACTCAAAGAACTAATACTAAGTACTGATTTAATGTACCTACTTTCTTTTAAAATAATATTCCCGATAATGTTTCTAAGAAAACTAAAATTTATGTACCTCTATCACTTTTTTTTATTAAAATTAGTACATCCCGTTACCTCTGACCTAAATCGTATATTCTTTAGCATAGCTGCAACTCATTCGTTCTATACAAAATGTACCTTACGGTATACCCTCTTAAAATATATTTTGGTACGCCTATGAAACCTACTTAAATGAATGATTTATTACTCCTTGTCCTTTCTATATAGACTATAATTACATCACAGTGGGTAAACCACGGGTAAACGTAAAGTGAAAGAAATAGGATTTCAAAAATGGTTAATGTACACGTCATTATGACGTAGTTGCCTCCCACCACCTTCACCGAGATACTCTAACCGGGTTTAACGGGGAATGTGAATGAAATATGACTCAGGTGTAAAATACTTTTTTTTTCAAATTTCCAACGTAATGTTGCGGATAATTTAATATTTTTTTTATTACAACTTTCAAATACATTTTCTGAGTACAAAGCAAATTTTGTATTAACATTCTAATGAATTCTATGTGGGCTTTTCTCTTTTGAGATAAAAAAAAATTGTCCTTTCCCAACCACTCTTTATGAACACCACGGAAGTTACTAAATTGTTATATTCCAAACGCTTCTAAATTAGGTTAACTTTTTAATCTCGTTCCATATTTTTGTGTTCCAAGTTTACGATAATCATCTCTCATTGTTGAAGATGGAACTTTCTGAATTTAGCTCGATTACTCAAATATCTTATTCTCAGTTCAAATATTTAACAAAAGAGTTAGTTTTCGTCATATAAACAAGCATTCTATATCACTACTACCTTCCGCTACGGTGAACTCGAGTAAATCGATTATTCACGTTGGTGTATCAAATACAACATAGATAAGACAAATATCCCCTTGCAATTTAACCGGTTAGCAAGTGTTTACTGTTCTTAAGTAGACACCACATCGTACACATTTAACACAAATCGATTGAAAATACCTAAAATATTGAAAGTTTTCATAACATCTAGGCCTGTATATTTCTTACCAAGCTTTAAGATCACGTTTAAAACATCTCTCAAGGGCGTGGGGACCTTAAAGGTATCTTAAAAAGTTTGTCTATTAGGAGGCTGAGATGGGAAACTCATGTTCGAATGGGTCCTAACCAGTACCCAGACAGTGTTGGACTCATCCCATAGGGAATGCCTACCAAAAAAACCCACCTCAAGCTCGCCGTCACTCCCGCCTCGTAATCACTACCCTAGCATACTTCAAGGCGGGCGGCGGTCCCTCATACACTCTCCGTCATCTACTCCCTTCTATCACTCCCACCTCTCACATGCCTTCTCTTTCACAATCATGCTCTTCACTAGATTCATCTGTAACACCCTCCATCTATCCTCTACATTTTTTCTTCCCGCTGTCTGCTTTCTCCTTCCTCCTACTTGCTCAGAGGGGTCCAGAGGGTCCCTTCCATTCTTTCCATCTCCGTCTACATCTACTCCCTTCCTTCCCCTACTACAATCTGCCCCCCCCCCTGGCTTGTGTCCCCTTTCCCCGAATACCCTACAAAGGAAGGCTTGACGACAGTCTCTAGCCATATGCCCTACGCCCTTACATAGCCAGCATTCCCTAATCTTCTCCACTATCCTTGTCTTACATCCCGCTACCTGTTGTCCCTTCACTCCACATCCAAAACATCTGCCCTCCTCTCTCCCCTCTATAATATGTACCCTATTTAAGTCCAGCTTAATCTCCCGCTTTCCTAGGAAAGCTTCCGCTTTCTCACATTCCATCCTCACCACCGCCATTTTCATGCCGTTCCTCTCTCTCACCACTTTCATCACCCTTGTCCCTTCCCCAATCAATTCCTCTATTTTCTTCCTCACCACTTCATCTTCACTCCACGGATCTATCCTGTCCTTCCCGCTTCCACCGCTCTAGCTCCTGTTACCCTTTCCACATCCCACAGAATTCCTCTGACCTCAAACCCTTTCTTTGCCTCTATTATCACCTCCCTGTTCCTTGAGACTCTAAGTCTATCCACCCACTTTCCTTCTATCTCTCTTAAGCCCTTCTTAGTCCTTTCTATCCCCTCCTGATTGACTTCTCCAATATCCTTCAGGATTACCGCCTCATTACTGGCCTCCTTTTCCTTTTCTCTATCTGTATAAATTGCCACCTTCGTTCCATCTGCTGTCAACCACGCGATCATCTTCCTCAGCACCTCCATCTCCACATGCTCAAGCCTGTGTAACCCAACGCTGACCCTGCTCCCCACTCCCTTAAACAGTCGACTCATCATATCAAACACCTTCTTCTCATCCCTACAATCACCCTCCATCCGACAGATCAACTCCTCCGCGTTCAACCTTGTACCTTTTCTTTCCGTAGTGCGTACCTCCTTAACCCACTCCATTTCCTCTCCTTTTTCAACTAGCATCGGGTACCTATCCCTAAACATCTTCTATATCTCCTTCTCTATTCCACTGTCTTCCTCAGTCACCCATACCACTTTTATCTTTTCATCCCCTAACATTAGATTTCCCACCTTCACCTCTATTCCCTCCCTCTTTTCATCCTCCCAGTCCTTATCTCTAATCTCCTTCCATCTATCCCAGTCTCTTTTCCCCTCCTCCCATCGTGTTTGCATTCTCTCCTTCCTACCTTCCCCTCTCCTCAACCTCTCTAATTCCCTGACACGCTCCTCAGTCACTGACTGCTCTTCCAGCCTTTTCACCCTCTTCTCCAGTTGCCTTACCATCTCCTTCAATCTCTCTACACTCTCCCTCTCTTCCTCTTTTCCACTCTTCACTTCCTCCCTTCCTTTCTCCTTCTGTTTCCTCTTCTGCACCTTGTTCTCCAGAGGCAATACCTCCTTCCTTTTCACCCCAGTATCGCTCCACTCCACTCAGGTGTTCGTTTCACCAGCCTCGATTTTCCAAAAATTCCATTTCCTTCTCTCTCTTCCTCCATTGCTTCCTGTTCCGCTTTTTTTGCATACTCCATACTACATCCCACGAGTAGCTAGGGAATTGAATGTCCACCACCACAAAGCCCCGCTTGTGGTAGTAAGGCTGGGTACCGTTACTGACTGACTTTCACGCAGCCATACATCCATTGTCACGGTTGCACTAACAACGTAGATTACGGATTGTTTTACCGAGGTCTACTCCTCTAGGCTTTTTGTGACGGTTGCCTCCGGAGGCAGTGGTTTTTTATCGAGGTTTACTACTCTATTCCCTTTGATCCGCGAGCAACTATTCGGGTTCCCATACTGGAGCCTTATTTATTGCTTATCCCGAGGGCTGGTCGGTCATGAGGCCCTTACAGCTCGAAGAGCACGAGTCCCTTGACCACCCACTCCCTCTGGAGACACCCTATCAGCCATTGGGACGCGCTGTGTCGGGTAGGACAACCCCTCTGAGCTGGAGCTGGAACCAAAAACTGACCATAATAATTTCGGGATTCACTGTTTAATGAATATTTATGTGATTTTTGATGCATTAGTAAGAAATATTTCACAGTTAAATCCATGGAAAGTTTGCGCTCCGACGTCCACAGTGAAAATTGCCTGCTGCTAAGACGCACTTTTTAAAAACGTTTCAACTATTTTAGGTATTAACAAACTAAAACTTCCAACAACAAACTAATACTTTAATTACAACTAATGGTTATATAACTTCATAATTACCTGTCAAATCACTTTGGAGCTGATATGTTTGAGGAAAAGTAATTTTGCTTCACCACGCATATCTTAAAGAGACATTATTGGTGGTGAAATCACACAGTTTCAATAACGAGATAAAATTATTTGAATAAAAATGCCATAAGTTTAAAATTCGCGTGGTGCGTTTGTGAATGCTGTGGTGTGGAGTAGATAAGCAAGTAACAATGTACCTATTACAGACGTTCATAACTTTTGTGCAGCACGTCCACCAAATATACAGAATATCAGAAAATTTACTATTTATATATTTTTTAATTTATAATTGTTTTTCTTTCTGTTTAACCTTCAGACGAAGATCAATGTCGGCGTTTTCTCAGTTTCCTGCAAAATTAACAAAATCTTATAAAATTCTGAAAACAATTCAAAGCCTCAGGACTTATTCACTTTTTATGCAGCTAGACTATTATTTTTTTTATTCTCTTGCTCTCGTATTTAAGGATTAAATTCAATTTTAAATTTCTTTTTGTTTTTAAAATGAAAAACGTATTGTTTGTATTGACTACATTTCCTTTCGTGTTTTTCTTTAAACTTTTAAGACGGCAACGAGTTAAAGTTTTCATTCCAATTAGTTTCTCACTTTTTAAAAATCGGTACCGAATGCCAAATTTCCCATCTACTTAAGTGCATATATCGACAAAACGGATTTAAGCATAATAATCTCTCAGCAGTTCTTATTGAATATTCCATGTTATGGATGTAAGGGGTATTTTACTTCAACTATCGATAATAGTGCTGCTTTGTATATAATTTAATCAAAGTAATTTTTTGTTTAAAGAAAAATGTTGACGTCGAAAATTTTCATGTAAATACTAATTTTGAAATATGAAATTTCCACTTATTTTAAAATAAGATCATATTACTTTGATCCCGACAAAATAGTGATTTCACTAAAGAAAAATGTGTCTCAAAAATATGAAATTCACAGCCGTATTTTTCCACAACATGTCAGACATATTAAATTTATTAAATTCCGAAATATAACGCGCACATACCAAACCTGCTTATCACTTTCGCCATGTTTTAAAGATATTTCTATTCGAATTGAATAATTATTAGTTGTAACTAGAAAGATTATTGCTTCTATCAATTTTTCCAACAGATTTGAACATTGAGTAACCTGAAACAACAAATTCATAGACAATTTAAAACATACTAATTCCACTAGAAGTCAGTAACCCTGAACGTACCCTTAACAGGTGTGTATTGGACTAATAACTTCCACATAATTCACTATTTGATCTTCTCCCTAAGTCTACTTAACCAAGCTTTAGAAAATAATGTTACATCAAATTTACCACACATATACATATTCAAAAGTCCCCTCCTTTAAATATTGAAGATTTTTCAGTCCGCCTCTGGTTAGTTGTCAAAAAATTGACGTTTTTAATTTAATAGTATTTGTAGCCGTTCAAAAGATACGAGGGGGGGATATGGGATATGTATATTAAAAAACACAGAGCCTTTTAACTTCCCCAATTTCTGAATCTACATTTTCGCTGCTCCTGAACTTTTTATACTTCTGACAGTTGTCTATTAGTGGATGACCGTTCACTGTCATATTTATCTCGATACACGAAATGAAAGGGATTAAAATGGAGTGTTCTTTAGTTTCCTAACTCTATTAACCTTGAAATATTTCACATAAACTACTCTTCCAAAGCATGAGAAGGCTAATTAGTTTTTTAAAAGTCGTAACACGTTTCAACCAGTGTTTATTTGATTAATGAATGTATCTAGTTAGGAGAGAAATTTCAGCTAGGTTTAGAGTAGGTAATCCATACGGAATGGAATAATCCAATGAATGAGAGGCAGAACTCGAAAACCAATCAAACCAAAAGCTTTCAAAAAGTTTTGTTCCGGTAAACACATGTACATCCTGAATTAATGTTTGGCTATCTTTCAGAAATGTAATATCTTGAAATTACCCTTTTTAATAAAATCTCTTGAAATATGGAAATATGCGGATGGATTCCATCTCTTTTGTTGGTTCTATAATTAGGTAATTTTTGTCACCGTTTAAACGGTGTATTTTACGGTTTCTGAATGCTCCAAATGTCAACTCTCTTCGTTCGTAGAATAAATAGGAAGTTCACGGTTCGTAACACGGTAAATGAAAAGAGAAAATACGGCTAATTCGAAAAAAATCCAATCCGCAGATATTACGAAATCGTTCGAGTGATAATTGGTCATTAAAAGAGTTTTCTATTTTCCAATTTATATAATCGACAACCAATCTTATCAGAGAAAGATAATGAATCATTCTCGCGATTCTAAAAATGAAAAGAAATATCAACAATTTCATCAAATGCATTCGATCCATTCATAAGAGTAAGCGTATTTTCATATTAAAAATTCTGTCGAACATTCACCCCTTCTTCTTTCTCCTTTAATATTTTTATTCATTCGTTGGGTTGTGCTCAACACTTTGTACCATTTCCCATATCTTCTACTTCCATTTCATAAGCTATTCAAAAGTCCCCTCCCCCCTCGTATTTTTTGAGCGGCTACACTTACATTAATAAAATTTGGAGGGTGAAAATAAGGTGTTGTAAACTTCTCTACGAATGGTAACAGGTGACGTAATAGTAATAGATGACGTCACAGTGCCACTCTGACCAATAATTTTAAATAGGACGTTATGGCAAGTGATGTCTCGTTTGAAAGGCATTGACATTGGCTACATAGCCATAATTATTAATTCTTCCTAGATTCACCAATTATTAAGATAGCTGCTACTTTGTCGGCTTGAGTACGTACCATTTTGCCTATGTAAACTCTTGTTATACGTCTCGTTAAACAATAATAAAATTAAATATTTAAGCTATTTAGAAAAACTTTGCAAAGCAACAAATACTATTAAATTAAAAACGTCAATTTTTTTGACAACTAACCAGAGGCGGACTGAAAAATCTTCAATATTTAAATGTGAAATAATAATTTTGGTATTTATTCAATTTATCCGTCAAAATTAGTTTAAGCCCAAACAAAATTTATATGGCTATGTAGCCAATGTCAATGCCTTTCAAACGAGATATCACTTGCCATAAGGTCCTACTTAAAATTATTGGCCAGAGTGGCACTGTGACGTCATCTATTGCTTTTACGTCACCTGAGTAACTGGCTCCTAGATAGGTTGATGATATGGGTTCATCTAGTATTGTCCCATCAGTTGTATCAGTGTGTCTTTCTTCGGAGAATATCTGCCTCCAAGCTTCAGCTAACCATGTCCATTGATACCCTCAAGAGGACATTTCTGATCTTATCAAATATATGGAAACCCAGTCACATTCCCCAGGTGCTTCCCAAGACTCTTTTGCATTGCTAGACAAGCCTAGTTGCCTTGGTAGTAATTTTGTTCGAGTGTGTCCTACAATTGAGTTTGGAATCAAGGATCACTCCCAGATTTTCAACTTCTTTGTATATTTCCAGTGTTTTATTGGAGCAGTTGTACTTGTACCCTGTCTTGAGGGGTTACCTTGCGGCTGTTTAAAGCTGCAAGTGATGCCTGGCTGTCAGTTAGTATGTTTATCCTATGAGTGTCAGTCCTATGTTTGTTAATTCTGACACATTCTAGGATAGCATAAACCTCTGCCTGAAATACAGAGGTATGTTCTCCTAGTGAGAAGGAGACCCCCCATTACCCATGTCATCAAAAATAAGCAAAACAACGACCCCCCCATAGTGCTTACGTAATACTTGATCGGCCCCAAAGCAGCTATTTTTTTATTAATTGAAATGTCTTCTTATGTAATTTGAGTTGAGTTTACAGAAAATCTAGCAGGGTTTATGTAGAGCTGGAAAATACGTAGAATGCCGAAATTTTAAGTTGAAAAGTTATTCAATAAATACTCAAATCTGTTGGTGAAATTAAATCACATCTCACACAACACATCAACATTCAGGGAACCATGTGACTGTATCATTAGATTTACTATTTTGCATGGAGCACAATGCCACAGTTTCTCTGCTATTGACTTTACATCCATCAATAAAACTCACACACAGCTTACCAGATGTGTTATGATAAGGCTAGTATTAATTTTTAAAGCGGGATTTGTGATTCTTCTTCAAAATGCTTTCTAAAAAATTAATTTCCGAGTTCTGCGAACGGAATTAATATTTCACGTTCGATATTTTACAGCTGAGATAACAATTCGTTAGATTGATCGAAAGGCAATAGGTACATGCATATCGGGTAGGTATGCTTGTGTGAGTTACAATCATTCGATCAAAAACTCCAGCTTTGTCCTAATTACAGCGCCCCGAAATGCTGTCAATTCCCGTATAACTGCACCCGACCCTTGTGAAGTTTTTAGCAGAGAGGCTGATAAATCCTGCTTAGTGGGGATGTAAAACAGTGTGCGCTCTAGTAAATGATCGCGAACCAAAACAATTTAGAGTGAAATATAGGGTGAAATATTTAGAGAAAAAACAATATTTCTTGAATATATCATCCTGTATAAATAATAACCGTTTATACAGTGGATTCGAATGCTCTAAATTTACATTTCGTGGTCCAAGACTCATCATAGTTTTCACCCAACCTGTTAAAATGCTTCGACCAGCACTAATTTTACGTAAAATGATAATATTTGGGTATTAAAATTTCGCAAGATTAGTGTAGAATCAATCTCAGTAAATAATCGCTGTAGTCGATCATTTCCCATCGCACTTCAAAAGTATTTCAGTGAAATACGTCTGTCTCTTTTCATCTAAGATACAAATCTGTTTATTCGGATTCTTATTAGAATGCATTAAGTTTTATAATTGTTTTAAATGAAAAGACTGGAGTAAGTATAAATTGATTTATATTTTAATTTACAAGCCTTCAAAATGAACTGATTCAAAATTTATCGGTACTTCAACTTTTAAAAAGTCCCATGTGATATTTGTATTTCATCAGTGAAGTTGGTCAAGTGTCCCTTAAACTTTATATTTGCACAAACACAGCTTCCCATTTCACGTCTTCGTCTTGTCAATAGTATCAGAATAAAATTAATATTTCCTGGTGTTGTGAATTTTATATTCTATTATTAGATATTTTTCACAACTACCAACTACACGACATATATAACAGTGCTATTGTAAACCAACTTCGACATTGTGAGAAATCAATTTACAATCTTGATATTCGACTTCTTTATTGAATGCAGTTGTATAAATTCCGTCTCAGTTCGACGACCTTTGTAAATAGGGTATTTACCGTAAATTTAAAGAAAAATATTTATCTATACCTGGCTGAATATTTCCGATCAAAGCGCTTTGTTTCGCCAAATACAATAGTTCTATTGATAAAATTGTTTAAAGAGCTTAAATTCTTTTTCGAATCGTTCTCATTCATCGGAAGTCATTGTTCTGTATTTACCACTTTTCCGATGTTCAAATTAAATAATTTTTTATGAAATCGAAATATTCTCACTATTAGGGACAAACTGTATTGTGCGGCCGCAAAATACGCGCCCGAGTGAATGAATTACATTATCAATCTTGAAAAATCGTTTCTAACGACAACTAAGTATTTCAGTCTATTCCAAAGAGGAAATTACGTTTGGAGTGTATCTTTTAATGCATCTCTTATTCTTCGCGAGATGTTTTGAATAACAAATAAAATGTGGAATGATTCAAATTTTCAGTCATCATTTGGTTAGTTAAAAAATTTACTTCAATTACCCTAAATTACACATTAAAATACCGACTGTAGCCTATTGTTTTGTTACTCAGACTCACTTCTTCCATCATAACGGAGATGCAGTGGAGAAGGCCACAAATGACAGCAGTTTTCTTGCTTTGTTTGCACCCTTTACACCCCTTTGTTTCATCATTGCATTATGCTTCAAGCATCAGCTATTACCCTGTTCATCCTAAGTATCATCCATATTTTGGCACAGGTTCGCCTTCTCATGATGTATGAGGTCTCTGATCTTGTCAGTACTTCCTCCAATTGTTTCGTCCATGTTAATCTCGTGTCAATAATTAACCTTTAAGCTTCTTGAGCACTTGATTGTATCGTTAATGTGAAGATACCAGTAGCTCTTATCTTTTTACTAAGTGCTTCTTGGAGAAATCCTTCCTTAGGTACTCTAGTTCTAGGAGGAACAGTATCTCTTTGGTTGGCTAGAGAAGAGTGGAATAGATTTCATGTAAGGAGGTGTTGCTGGCGCTACAAGCTTTGAGGGGTTCTCATTGAGAGCAGTTCTTTCGCCACTTTTTCTGATGGTTCTTATATGAATTTCTTCCCATGTATTTGCCTGGTCGTATTCTTCCAGTGTTTATTGTGCTGTTCTTTCAACCACCCTTTTAACCATGACCTCGTTAAGCATCTGGGGATGCCCACAGCAGGTTCGGGTCCGTTCATCTGAGTTGACGATCCTATTCTTGCGATTTCGTCAGCTTTTTCATTGCCTGCGATTCCTTTATGACCTGGGACCCACTCCAGTGTTACACTGTTCCGAGTCGCCAGTCGCCGCATTCCCATACTAGCCGAGATGTCACCCTATAGCTCTGAAGTGCTTTAAGGGCGGCTTGACTGTCACTGTAGATCCTGATCTGCCTGTTGTTGTAGGCTCTCATATTATTAGCCATTGCACATGCAAGTATTGCATAGACCTCTGCTTGAAATACAGAAGCGTATTTGCCAAGCGAGACGATCCATTCATATTTGCTCGTATTGCTGTATATGCCCGCTCCGGTGCCGAGTTCATTTTTTGATCCGTCTGTATACCAGATCAGTTCATTCGCTCTACTAAGTGGTGGTGCGTTCTCTTCCTCAAGCTCCTTTCGATCTTTGATGACAATCTCGAAGTTCTTGCGAAAGATATATTTGGTGGTCATATGGTCTGTTGGCATTTTGAAAATGTCATCATCCACATGCCTTATCTCTGTGTGTCCTCTCCCATGTGCCACGTCATGGTCTGATGCTTTTTCCAGTCGGGTTAGTGCTGCCCTTGCTTCGCACATTATGACACAATGTAGCGGAGGAAGGTCTAGCATTGTCTCCAGTGCCGCTGCAGGAGTGGTCCTCATTGCCCCTGTAATGCCAATGCATGCAAGTCTTTGGACCTTGCTTAATTTTAGCATAGCAGAGGATTGGCTGATCTTTGGCCACCACACCAGAGATGCATATGTGATCCTGGGAATGACAACCATTTTGTACAGCCAGTGTACCATGCTGGGTCTAAGTCCCCATTTAGTGCCGTAAGTGCGTCTGGCAACCATGAAGGCCACCTCTGCTTTCTTAATCACGTGCTGGAGGTGTCGGTTCCAAGTCAAGCCTGGGTCTAGGATAACCCCAAGATATTTTACTTCATCCGACAATCGTATTGGTTCACCTTGAAGCGTCAGAGGGCCAAGTCCTTCCCTTTTCCTTCTTCTGGTGAACGCAATTATCTGTGTTTTCGAAGGACTAATACGTAGCCCTTCTTTTACAGTCCAGCCTGTTACTACATTTAAAGCCATCTGGAGTCTGTCTCTGGTTGTACTGTTGAATTTACCTTGGGATAGAATTACCAGGTCGTCTGCATATCCTATGGTGTTAAATCCGTCTCTGTGTAGGCTTCTGATGAGCCCGTCCATGACCAGGTTTCACAGCAGCGGGGATAGTACTCCCCCCTGCGGATAACCCCTGGTTGCACGTACGGCCATTGTCTCCCCCATCAGAGTTGATTCTATGAGCCTGCTTCTGAGCATGCAGTCTATCCACCTGCAGCTCGTGGCATCGATCCCAGAATTCCTCGTCGCCTTTCGCTATAATTGTCCAGGTTGTCGGGAAATACAATTTGATACTCACATTAGGTCCTAGGGTTTGAAAATTTCTGGAGTAGGATGTGTAATCCTTTAAATGCACTGTTTCACTTGTAAGCTGTTTTTTTTTATAAAGTCTTATGTAACTTTGCAGGCTTTTTAAATGATTTATTCCACTATCATGTATTCTTTATTCAAATTATATCATTTATATACAAAACGAGGGAAAGCTTTTTTGTTTAAATGAATTACAAGGTCGCTATTAATATTTTAGAACTTCTCCAAGATTTATTTTGTATATAATGAATCGAATATTGGTTAAAATCAAGAGGAAATTATTTCTGAAATTGCCATCTAATATTTATTAATTATATCATTGTAAATTTGTGTAATATCATACCCCATTAATCAATTTTCATGATGTAATTTCTGTTGGACACCAGCAGAATGTCTTTAATATGTATACAAACCTAATTTGTCTGCCTAATCCCAATGAATAATTTATATAATTGTCTACCTTATTTTCAATTTATATTTTGTTTGTTTTGTAATTATATATAATTATTGATATCGTGTACATTTTGAAGGTAAATCTATACATTTTTTATACAGTATGTGTAACATTTAGTATTAGCATGTTTTTTACGATCTTTCTATCTTATAGTTCGCTTTATTATTTTCCAAGATAAAACCTATTGTACTATTTTTTTGTTACCTATTTCATCAACACACAGTAGTCTAGATATTTACTTTATCCACAGTTTCCTGCAAATAAATTGTCATTGTTCTAAAGCGTGCTATAGGTGTCAACGGTAATAGTACAACTACTTCCCTGGCTATATGCCACGAAGGACATCTTGCTTTGTGGCATATAACCAAGGAAGTAGTGATTTCCAAACACCCTGTAAGACTTTATATTGTATTTCACTATAACCTTTGACAAACACCGTAGTTTAAGTAAATAACAGTGTATGTCTTGTGAAACATAAAAGTTTGTCTAAGATGAAACGGGATATGGAAGTGGGGGAATTTTTTAATAAAAAATATATTTCTTCCCAAGCTTAGTTGTATGCAATGGAAGTAAAACTGTCAGCATGCTTTTACATTCATTTACGATCACTATCATTACATTTTATGTTGTCTCGCTAGAAAAGAAGTAGTGTAGATAAATCTTTTATCAATGTTATATGTCAAATTTCTCTATAGCTTGATCTGGTTCTTAATTCTGAAGAAGGAGGAGATCTTTCTGACTTTATTACGAACGGAGAATGGTATTTGATCGGTGAGTATTTTTATATTAATAATCTTTCAACCTCAAAATGCAAAATACAACTGTATGTCATGGCCTCAAGTCTTTTATCTTTAAACAAATTATTTCAAGCGGCTAAAAGCGAGTTGCTTTAAGGGTCAGTATTTCCCAACGTGGGTGATAGCGCCCCCTTGTGGGCGCTGCAGGCCTAAAGGGGGGCGGTAAGAGACCCAGAACAAAAAGGGGGCGTTGTGTAGGGCTTTGGGGTCGATTTACCTAGCTAGGAAGACTCTTAGACACCGACTGAGCTCTCGACTCTCGACTACATCTTGTGAACATCAACTAATATTAATTAAGATATAGCTCAAACTCGGTTCGATATAATAGACCGCGGGCAATCATGTTTTAACAAGTTTTTGTTAAATAATCCGATTTGTACATTCCTGTATCAATCGGCTGGTTCTATAATACTTGTTCTTGCTTGTCGAGTACGATTGGGCGTCGAATGAGATAAACGAGTTTATGCACGTTTGTCTTATTCCTGTTGGTGCGTGCTGCTTATGCTTATGCAATCCTATATAAACGACGTAAATTTATTTTATTTTCATTTGCGGTTTCGCGCATAATAGATAAGCAGTACTTGATTTCAACACTTACGTATTTCTCAAAACAAAACAATGTCGGAAGTAAAAAAGAAGAGACGGCAATACTCTGCGGAATATATTAAATTCGGATTTATTGAAAATCCCACAAACCCGTCGTCGCCTTTGTGTCTTCTACGTCTAAAAACATTTTCGAACGAAGCAATGAAGCCTTCAAGACTGCAAGATCATTTGAATAAAATGCATCCAGATAAGAAAGACAAGAATGTAGCATATTTTCAAGACCTAGAGAAGAAGCATAATACTCAGCCAAGTGTATCAAAACTATTTTCGGCGGCTGCTAAGCAAGACTTCGAGCTTCGCACAATATCTCTTTATTAATTGCTCAAAAAGGCAAACCACACAACATCGGAGAAGAGTTAATTTTGCCAGCAATAAAGGAAGTAATAACTACTGTGCTTCATAAACCGGCCGCAGATATTATCCGAAAAATTCCTTTGAGTAATAATTCTGTGCAAAGACGAATTGATGAAATGGCTGAAAACATTAAAGAATCATTGTGCAATCATCTGAGGACTAGTCAAATCTCAATTCAGCTCGATGAGTACCAACTAATGAAGCGTTGTTGCTATCTTACGTGAGGTTTATTATTATTAAAGAAAAGAAAATACGTGAAGAACTATTGTTTGCCAGAAATTTGGAGACAGATACAAAAGGCGAAACCATATTCAATACATTGGAAAAGTTTTTTGAAGAGAAAGAGATTCCTTTGAAAAATATTATATTATTTGCTACGGATGGCGCTCCGGCTATGACAGGGCGCCATAAAGGCTTCATAGCGTACTTGAAAAGTAAAATTCCAGATGTCCTTGCTATACATTGCGTTATTCATAGACAACATTTGGTTGCTAGAAACTTAAGTGAACGACTATTTCAATCACTGCAATATGTCATCAAAGCAGTCAATAAAATCCGTAGCAGCTCTTTGAATGATAGATTATTTCATCAGCTTTGTGTTACTAATGACGAAGATTTCAACCGTTTGTTGCTTCATACTGAAGTTTGTTGGCTGTCAAGAGGCAATTGTCTGATTCGATTTTACAACCTGTTTGACTCTGTGATAGAGTACTTGGAAACTAAAGATACAGAACTGCGCAACAAGCTCATAACATCAAAGAATGATATAGCTTACATGACAGACCTGTATAAATTGTTCAACGACATGAACCTCCAACTGCAAGGCGATGAACTAAATTTAATTAAAACAAAAAATGTCGTTGCTGCTTTCGCAGCCAAACTGCTTCTCCACAAAAAGAATATGGACAGACGTGAGTTTCACAATTTTCCGAATTTATCAGTATCCTGCAGTAACGACGACTTGTTTGCCTACTGCCAACATTTGGAAAACCTCCACATTGACTTCACCGAACGATACCAGGACATTTTAAACTTGGAAATACCAGACTGGGTGTTGGATCCGTTTTCAAATGTCAACACAGCAATGTCACCTCAGCTGGAAGAAGAACTTATAGAATTGACAACAAACGAAGAAATAAAAATCAAGTTCAAAAATGGATATCAAGAATTTTGGCTACAAAAACCGATCCCGCAATTGTACCCTGGATTGTGGTCAATTGTTCAACGATTTTTGATAACATTCCCATCGTCATATTTGTGTGAACGTGGATTTAGTGCTGTGGCAACGCTGCTTACTAAAAAGAGAAATCGTTTGCGTGTTACCGAACGTGGCGACTTGCGGCTGTTTTTGAGTAAATTGGAACCTGATATCAACAAACTTATTGAACAGCATCAAATTCAACCTTCACATTAGTTTTTATATAAGAATTGATTATGTTTGTTTTATTTTCAATAAAATATACTCTGTCCGAATACTATAAAGTTGCGTTTCAATAATCAGTTATAAGTACTTAGCGGTTTTTAAGTATGTTTAAAAAGGGGGGCGTTAAAAAATAATTTATTCTTAAAGTGGGCAGTAGACAAAAAAAGGTTGGGAACCCCTGCTTTAAGCTATATTTATTATTAATTTTTTTAAACAAGGAGTAAAACGTAACTTAATATCATTAGTTTTACACTTCTGGTAAGTCCTTTATTCGAAAGCCTGAGTAAATGGTAGGTTTGACGTGGTGTTATTTTACAGGTATGCCTGGAAAGAAAAACACAATAGTCTATCAATGTTGCCCGGAACCCTACGTCGACGTAACGTTTACCATCCAAATACGACGTCGGACCCTGTACTATTTCTTCAACTTGATAGTACCTTGCGTGCTGATTTCATCCATGGCTCTATTGGGATTCACGCTTCCGCCAGACTCCGGAGAAAAACTAACACTAGGTACATTGTCCATGCTGTATGTTGCACTGTGTGTTTGCAGTCCTCCCTTTCGATCTTTCCCCCACATACACCGAAACACTTATAAAACACTAACAAAACGTTTGGACGACCCAATCAACATAAAACACTTTCAAAATTCGAAATCTTCATTTCAGGTGTCACCATACTTCTTTCATTGACAGTATTTCTGAACCTAGTAGCTGAAAAGATACCAACTACATCTGATGCTGTTCCGTTAATAGGTATGCTTGGCCTACTGGGAGCATCGTGTGTCTTACGCCCCGTGTCCCTCTTAAAAAACGAACTGTCCGTTGATACTTGGAGGGCGTTACCAAAATGCCCCTTTAGTGTCCAACAAGCGCGGCAGATTCTGTTGCTATACATCGCCGGACAAAAAATTAACGGAAATTATCAGTCCGGGGTTGTATAACAACAGTTCATAGTAACCACAAGATATGGTAGACTCCATTTCACATAAAATAGTTATCATGCCATATATTGTGAGTATTATGAATCGTACTGTATATCTAACATGTGCGGTAACTTCATCATGCACTACTCACACCAATCCTTGATAAATTTGCTTTGTTTATCCCCTTCCTAGCATTTACATGAAATTATGGTTGTCGAGGATCAAGAGCATCTTTATTAATAATTTAATTTTGAATCTTCACAAAGGTAAGTGCTATTATTGAGCAGCTTGAAGATGCAGATAGAAACTATTACCAAAGTTGAGAAATAATTCTATCAAAATGTGCAGCTTATTCAATATTGATTCGCCATTTTCCAGTAATGCTGAATACTCCTTAGGGACAATTCATTATTTGGTTTGATTTTAATGGGAATTAAGATTCCCAAGCTCAACACAAAAGAAACTTTAAACGAGAAAATTGTTTGCTGTCTATTTCAGAATCGGAAAATAAGATAAGGGAAATGTTTTTCGGGAAACATTCTTTTTTAGAAAATATTAGAATCTAGATATTTATGCCGCCAAAAACACAGTGGGCGTACATAACTTGACACGTACAATTTATACAGAGTCCGGGACCGGACAAATATCGAAAATATTTTGAATTATACAGGGTGTATCAAAGTTATATTTTTTCTCATGGAACACCCTATAACTCGGAACCCTCTGTATTTAGGTATAGGGAACCATTATGAAGGAGTATCATATTTTCTAGGGGCAATTAGAAAATGCAATAAAATATGGGAAAATTATAACTTTGATACGCCACACTTTATTGGAACACCCTGTTTAAGTTGGAGTAAAATTTGTGGTATATAAAGATAAAGTAAATAGTATACAGCTTTATTGGAGAGATATTTTTAATATCAGTTACATTTAAAATACTTTGGCTGCTTTTAAAAAGAAAAAAACAATTTCCCAGGACCACACGCAGGTAGAGGAGCCACAATTGTCATCTAAAATAAAAACATACTGGCCGTAAGTTCGTAATGAAGCAAAAATGTTCTGTTGCAGGAGTGACCATCTTACTCTCGTTGACTGTGTTCCTGAACCTCGTGGCTGAAACCTTGCCCCAAGTATCTGATGCCATTCCCTTGTTAGGTACCAATCGATATTTTGTCTGACCTGCCTGTGCTGGCTATTATAAATCCTCAGTGCTGCCTGGTGACTTATGTTTCGTTGTGTATATGTGATTGTTGTGTTCGCGCGCGCGGTTCAGCTTCATAGATATTTTTAATGGAAATTACCAAGGAAAAAAGAGGAATGTCACTATCCAACATATTTCAAAATTAAAAGTTACTTCACTTAACAGTTAAACGCACAGAAAGACAATGATAAATTTTCTCTTCTTGAAATATAAACTGCTTCTTCTAAAATCTCAAAATATCACCCAACCCTTCTTGCATGCACCCTTGGAAGAATCTTCATCTTCTTTTTCCGCGTCGAGCTGGTCCCCAGCTTAAACGGCTGTTGGCTGGGTCCAAGCCTTCTTCCCTTTCGCTGTTCTTCAGTGGTCTTCTGCCTTATTCCTTTTCTTCTGTTGTGTTGTGTATGTTTTGCTGCTATTTGATGCAAATTCTTAGCTACTAAAGGAGCTACTTATGGAACCATTGCGTGGAGTAGTAGAACTAGCCTATTGATGACGAGAGAAAACCTCTCCAAAATTCAAAGACTATCCTGTATATGCATTACAGGAGCAATGGGAACATGCCCAACGGCAGCCATGGAAGTGATTCTCAACCTCACCCCTCTACATATGGTGGTGGAAAGCGTTGCAGAAAGAACAAGATACATACTAAGTAGAGAGGGAATCATTAAAAAAACCACCTCCTCACTTCACGGAATTAAGCAACAAGAAGGAATGGTACGAAGACGGCTCAAAATCAATAGAAGGAACTGGGATAGGAGTGTTCGGGCCAGGATCCAAACACTCTGAAAGCTTGGGAAAAACCCAAATTATCTTTCAAACGGAAATCCACGCCATAAGAAAGTGCGCCCAGTTCAATATTGATAAAGGATACAGAAGACAAAGGATTATCATAATGTCGGATAGTCAAGCTGCCATCAAAGCATTGAGCTCTTGTGTAATCAGTTCCAAAATGGTGTGGCAATGCCTAGACAAACTTAATGAACTGGGCGAGAACAATATAGTCACCTTATCTTTCTGTGGAAGTGACGGGTATTTGCGTAGGCTGGTCTTCTTGAGATTCTCCTCTAAGTGACTTTATGCAACAAGCTGTCACCTGTTCGAGAATCTGGCTGACTTTATTTTGGGATTGGCTTTGGTTGTTGTTTGGGGCCCTGATGTTTCTGCAATAAGTTCTCAATAAACGATGTATTTTTGGAACAAACCAAGAGTACTAAAATGAGCATGAAACAAATTATTTAACAAATGGTGCTTTTAACTATCACTCTGAAACAAAACTTATATTCAATAAATACAAGTTTTTTTGTGCCACTCCTCTTTTTTCTGTAATCTTCATTTTCGTTGACGAATACGTGGCGATCAAAGAAGAAATGTTTCAGGGCAAAATTGTGGTATTGGCAGGAAGTGCTGTTATGGTAGTTTGAAATGTGTTTTTGTCATTGTATGTTATGTTAGTGTTGTTACTTTTTTTAATTCAAACTTTTTACCTTCATCATTATTTTTGTATAATAAATTTTCATCGGCCTGGTTGTTCGGGGCAAAGTGTCAATGAAAAAATCTTTTGAAAATTAGTTAGAACTTTACGATTTAGTTGTATCTATTTTTTTCCTGATGATATTTTCTTAGTCAAAAAAGTAGATGACAAATTATTTTTTCCCTTGATACCTTTACCCCAAAGTACAGTTTTTATCTATAAGGTGGCTATTACATAGAACAGGTTTATATAATTTCAAAAATCTCCCACACTCAATAACGAGCTGGTTATGTCATGGCCACCAAAACTTCCTGACCTAAGTAGAAGATACAAAAAAATGCGTTTCGTGTTGTAATCTCTAAGCGTTGGGAGATGAACATTTTTAATATAAAGAGGGTGGTTTAGAAGAGGCAGCCGCAAACATTTCCTCTTTGAATCCAACGTTTTACGGGAAGGGAGCCGGATACTTGGAAAGGAGGGCCGTCTTGTAATTTTTATGTTTAAAAAAAATGTTCAATTTGTTTATTCTGATGTGACCTATATAGGGTGTCCACTATTTCAATGTTTCATACCGGTATCTCGTAAATTATTATATTTGAAATTAATTAAATGGGAAAAAAGTTTAGTGGAAGATTCAGTGGCCTTTAAAAAATCCCAATAACAGGGATGGTTCCAAAAATGTACTATTTCAACCCTTACTAAGTGGAATCTTTCCATAATTATGCAATTTTATATACTTTTACGATTTTTCAAAATAATGGACGTACTTTATTTTTATTTTATTGATAAAATACAGTGCTTTTCAGATAAAAGTATCCACCTTTAATAACTTTTGTAATACTGGTATTTAGAAAAAATCCAAAAACACGTCAATTTA